>CAWUFW010021482.1:0-119559 GCA_963921515.1 Calotriton arnoldi | reverse complement strand
GGGGGCAGGATGCCCACCACTACTACCACCCTCACCCAGGGGGGCAGGATGCCCACCACTACTACCACCCTTAGCCAGGGGGCAGGATGCCCACCACTACTACCACCCTCACCCAGGGGGCAGGATGCCCACCACTACTACCACCCTTAGCCAGGGGGCAGGATGCCCACCACTACTACCACCCTTAGCCAGGGGGCAGGATGCCCACCACTACTACCACCCTCACCCAGGGGGGCAGGATGCCCACCACTACTACCACCCTCACCCAGGGGGGCAGGATGCCTACCACTATCACCACCCTTAGCCAGGGGGGCAGGATGCCCACCACTACTACCACCCTTAGCCAGGGGGGGCTGGATGCCTACCACTACTACCACCCTCAACCAGGGGGGGCAGGATGCCTACCACTACTACCACCCTTAGCCAGGGGGCAGGATGCCTACCACTACTACCACCCTTAGCCAGGGGGCAGGATGCCTACCTCTACTACCACCCTTAGCCAGGGGGGCAGGATGCCCACCACTACTACCACCCTCACCCAGGGGGGCAGGATGCCCACCACTACTACCACCCTTAGCCAGGGGGCAGGATGCCCACCACTACTACCACCCTCACCCAGGGGGGCAGGATGCCCACCACTACTACCACCCTTAGCCAGGGGGCAGGATGCCCACCACTACTACCACCCTCACCCAGGGGGGCAGGATGCCCACCACTACTACCACCCTCACCCAGGGGGGGCAGGATGCCTACCACTACTACCACCCTTAGCCAGGGGGGCAGGATGCCCACCACTACTACCACCCTTAGCCAGGGGGGCTGGATGCCTACCACTACTACCACCCTCAACCAGGGGGGGCAGGATGCCTACCACTACTACCACCCTTAGCCAGGGGGGCAGGATGCCTACCACTACTACCACCCTTAGCCAGGGGGGCTGGATGCCTACCACTACTACCACCCCCACTCATAGGATGGACAATGCATGACACAACAAGCACACCACAACCTAGGGAATGCAAGATTAAGACATCCCCCCACCACCATGACAAGCGTGTGAGCAGGCTGTGTCAAATGCCTACAACACCGAACATGACATTGAACATACAATGTGACCCCCTAGCACATGTGCCACACATATATGTGTGTGGCACCCACAATGCAAGCAGCCCATGACCATTGTGGCAATGGGGCCTAAACCCCCATCATCACAGTGACCAAAAGGCAAGTGTGGGGTCCATAGCTGAAGCACATTTTGACCATTGTGGCAATGGGGTCTAAACCCCCATCATCACAGTGACCAAAAGGCAAGTGTGGGGTCCATAGCTGAAGCACATTTTGACCATTGTGGCAATGGGGTCTAAACCCCCATCATCACAGTGACCAAAAGGCAAGTGTGGGGTCCATAGCTGAAGCACATTTTGACCATTGGGCAATGGGGTCTAAACCCCCATCATCACAGTGACCAAAAGGGAAGTGTGGGGTCCATAGCTGAAGCACATTTTGACCATTGTGGCAATGGGGTCTACACCCTCATCATCACAGTGACCAAAAGGTAATTGTTGACAAAGAAAGAGCTGCAACTGCCAAACTGCATGGATCATTCCTGGTCACAGAACCAAAAACTCATCTGTGGCAAAGTAGTGTATGTGTCCCATTGCAACATAAATTGGGGGAGCCAAATACTGCAGTGCAAATGAGACATTCCTTTGGCCATGTGCAGACAAACAACACCCATGGGGGCTGAGACCGTCAACAGTCATCAATGACACAATGACAGAAGTGACCATCAGAATGCAGACCCACATATTTGCACCAATGGGCACACAAATGCAGATACCCTGTGGAGACAGCAGATGTGAGGTGAACAGATACCATACCATGGCAGCAATGGGACACACAAACCATGATCACTGTGCTGACCGATGACCTAGGAGTCCCAGGGACAGCAGGGGAAACACACCAAACAACATACAGCCAATGGCACACCCAAGATATGCCAATGCAGTGGTGCAGATGCACAAACACAAACAGGCAGACCAACACTGTCATCATACACAGCAGGTGAGGGGTGGGGGTGCCAGTGTCCCCAGGCAACAACACAACACATGAGGAGAGCTGAATACCAATCATACAGATGTGCATACACTGCCACACTAAGGTAACTCATGGATCCAAATCCCCTATGTGGGCAAGCAGGCATTGACAGGTGAGAGGGAGCACAAAACACACATGTCACACAGGCACGTAGGAACAACAACTGACACAGCAAGTCACAGACACACCACAGCACCACCCCCAGGGCCCCCACAATGTGGTGACCCTGGGCTGAATAAAAATACCACTGTGATGACAAAGCTAAATGTCGTTCACACTGTGAACCACAGTCAGGTGTCCTGAGCAACAAACTACCATCACACCTACACAAGCACAAATCAATCAGCATGGCCAGTAAGCCAAGGCCAACATGGAGGCAGGGGACTAGCCGGGCAACAACTCTCATCTGCACACACTCAAGACCACACCCCTCGACCTCCAACAATGTGCAGCAGTGAAGTACACATGCACTGGTGACATTGCACATGCACCCATGACTATTCCAGGGTGGTGGGTGGGAACCAAGGTGTAGAAACACATCACACATGGACACTCAACAAGACTCCTGAATGTCTGACACACTGCACACTACGCTGTACATGGACATGACGGCAATACCACACCGACCAATGGGATCCCAGCCACAGTCACACACCAATGAAGAAGCCAAGGTCACCCACAAAGAACACACATAGACAACAACCAACATTGCAGCCCGGACCCTAAGGAGTGCCAGCAGTCACACACACAACGTGTCACAATCACTGAAAGATAACACAAACTGGAAATCACATGACAGGGGCAAACAACAAGTGCCAAAGGGAAACCTGACTGTGACCCATCTGCGTCAGCACACAAACTCTGCCCTGACAGCAAACACACCTATGGGTGACACCCTGATGACCAGTAATGTGCCATGCACCCACATCACAGAGAACACAGGGAGAAGACTTTGGGGGAACATAGCTCAAGTCAGCAAGCATCACAAACAGGTACAACACTAGGGATCACAGCATGCGCAGATGAATGGAAGTGAACACACAGACATGCACATACAACACACACCTTGGGCGCAGGCAATGTCACACGTGTACACACTGCCATGAGGGGACTCCACTCCTGTGTGAGGAAAGCTGTGCCATATGTTGCCTCAGTAGGGCCCCATCATGTCAGCTGAGCACTTGGTCACACAATCAACAATTAGCACCAAATGAGGGCTCCCATCACATCAGCCTGGTCATGGATGTGCCAACGGAATCATCAGCACAGATCCAACACACTTGTATAGCAATGTTGCACTGACTACACGGATGAGTCCCTCCCCATTGATGCCCAAACCTGCATGTCCACTGGAGATGGCAACACGGTCAGGGAAGTAGACAAATGCAACGATGGCAGGCACAACAGATGTGCAGGGGTGGAAGCCACAGATATGAAATTGCCAATGTAAGTAGGAAACCCATTGCCAAATACTGAACACATGACACCCTCAGATGCTGCTATTGATGACATGGATACACCACATGATAGGACACATTCCCCCTGGACCACATGGGTTCCTGCACAGTAACACTTCATAATCATGAGACCAGATATCACCATCACTGCAGCAAGGGCATGGTTAGCTGCACCAACAACATGTACATCTGAAGCATGAGCACTAGAGAAAAAGAAAGTTGCTTTATTCAGCATATGTGTTGAGGCCAAACGAAGTCCTGAAAAAAGAGCAAAGGCCAATGGCCAGTCCATTGTCAAAGTTCAAACAGGGTGACACTGGCAGATGTCACCCTACGCATGCCTGCACAATACCAGGGACAATCCACTAGGAGGGGCAACCGGGGGGCAGGCCAGGCACCGCAGGGACAGGATCAGGGCTCACCAGGGGAGTCAGGGAAGGGGTGGTGGGTGCTGGAGAGCCACTGACAACTGCAGTGGAGGTGTCTGACATGGTGTGTGCCGGCACAACTGGGGGGCATGACACAGATGTCGTGGGTGCCGGCACAACTGCAGTGGACCCTGCAGATGGGGTGGACAGGTCCGCCACTGCAGTGCCCAAGTCAGACAGGGCGGTAGTGGACTCCACTGCAGTGCCTACCTCCAGGGGAGGAGAATGGGGAACAGGCAAGGTGGGTTGGACAGAGGGGGGGACACCCTCACCACATCAGTGGCACAGACAAGCGCAGCGGGGGGTGTGGTGCTGGGAGAGCAAGTGGCAGGGGGAGAAGGCCGGAGCATCTTGGGGATGGTATATCTGTGGGTGGGGGAACCTGGGGCAGGGTGTGGTGGGGGCACCTGTGCAGTGGGGGCCTGAGGGATGGAGGACGGAGACCTTGTGCCTGAGCTGCAGGGCGGTGGCGGGGTCTTGCTCTTAGCACTCCGGGGGACTTGCGGGTGGGGGCCTCAGTCCGTCTGCGCCTGGGGGAGGGTGTCCGGGGGCGAGGGGCACTCTGCTCCGTGTGGGTGGGCTTCCTCTTCCCCCGGGATGCTGGAGCAGCTTCATCGGTGGGGAAGAGGCCGAGGTCACAGAGGAAGAGCTGCTGTGACTTTGGGGTTGCAGGTGAGGCAAGGGAGGGTGCTTTGGAGGGAGAGGGAACTGAGGACTGCGCAGTGCATGTGGATGCGTGTGTGTGTTCCAGGGCCCCATCCCCTGTGAGTCTGGCTTCAGTCCCCTGAATGTGCGTGCGTGTGCGTTTTGTCATTGGCGTGTGTGTCAGTGTGCTGGATGTGTGTGTGCTGGTGTGTGCCAGTGTGTGTGTGCCTGGGATGGGTAAGGTGCTGGGGAGTGTGGATGGAGCAGAGGCAGGAGGGGTGAGGGACCGTTTGAGGAGGGACACTGCTGCCGTCAGGGAGGAGTCCATGGACCTATTGCCCCTCTGTAGGTCAGACATGCCCGATGAGATGCCCTCCATGAACGACACCAGCTGAGTCAACAGCGCGGTGTGCGCATGGAGGACACTCAGCATGGCTGTCTGCCCTACATGGAGCTGGCGAAGGAGGTACACAGACTCCTCACTCAGGGCAGCAGGGGACACAGGGGCAGGGGGTGCGGTGCCTGGCCCAAAGGAGACACGCTCCCGGACATGGGAGCCTCCACGGACCTGGGGAATGGGAGCCGATGGGAGGGCGGTGGTGGTGCTGGTGGTGGCGGGGACAGCAACACTAGCTGGGGTGTGGTGGCTGCTGACACCCGCCTCCACAAGGGAGTCATCCTCCGAGTTGCTCTGGTCCTCAGCTGAGGTGGATGCTGCTGAGGACTCCTCGGTGTGGCTCCCCTCGCCCTCCGTGCCACTGGGTCCCTCCGACCACTCCTCGGCTGCTGACCCAGTCTGGCTCTCCGGCTCCTCCTGGTCCGTGGAGCTGTCCCCTTCCGTGGCCGTGGATGTATCTGCAAACAATGGGGAAACAGACAGACATCAGTCACCTGCACATAACGCACACACCACTGTGAGCACAGCACATCACAGAGCAAGCCCTGGCATCATTAGTTGTACATTGCTAAAAGTGCACTAATTGAACAGGAGAAGTCAATTGTCAGTCTGATGCCAAGCATGGCACTCACATCCCACATGGCCTTGCACCCATCTGTCTGGTGTCTGTTGGATTGCAACACCCCAGTGTTGACACATGCACCAAGTACACAGTAGTTGGACAGTGCAGAGGACACGGTGTGGACACATCACAGCTCTTGCCACTGAGTCAGTACAGGTTTACGGATGTAAGGGATGCCCAGAGTCAAATAGGAAATGCATGTGATGCATACCAGCGACAGACACCATGATGCACCCATGTCCTGATAGCCAGCGCCACTATGGTGTGCATGTAGCACATGTCACTCCCCTGCAGGATCACCAATCAGTAGACACATGCCATGGCGGAGGCATGACTGCAAAGTCATACATCACTGTCTCAGTGATGTATGACTTTGCAGCCAGACAACAACACTCTGCACTGTGTCACAATAGTAGGTCATGGGGAATGCAAGTCCTGGAGCTGCACAAGTGCACATGTACATCCCCCCACAACACATCCTCTTAACCCTCATCTGTCCAGGTCATACCTATTGGACATATGGGAGACCTGTGACACTACCCTCTGAACCTGAGCCCCTCACACTCTGCTGTGCATGGGGAACAGCTGCCTGAACTTCACATTTACATGCCCCAGTCTGCATGGGCAGCTGATCAGACACCTATGTGTCACACAAGTATCGTCTCCTATGGTCACATCTCCAGTGGCATGCTGAGCCCCTACCAAGAAACTCCACAGCAGTCCTGGCGACTAATCCACAGCACACTGACACAGAGGCAGACACCTGAGGGGCAAATCACTGTGCACAATGTGTCCTCTGATACACGGGAGTGGGAGTACAGAGTGTATTGTATGGCCTGGAGTAGGCATGACTGTCCAGCCCCACATGAATGAGGGATGAGCCCTGGACTGTAGGCAGCTGGCTAAGTATGTGTGACACACGTCATATACATACTCCTGGGGCCCAAACATTGTTCCCACCCGCAGCATGGGTGTGTGCCAGGTACCCCAGCCACATGTGGTGGATCAGCTCAGCAATTGGACCACAGATCAAAGTAACACGCTGAATACATGTCAGAATACAGGCATTGTGTAAGCAATGGACCCACCCATGATGCCCACCACAGAGTCAGGGAAACAGATGCTGTCTCCCACCTTGAGTCAAGCAAACTGCAAGGACACAGTCCTAAGTGACAGAATTCCCTGCATGTAAGGGCCACACCTGGGTATCAGATGAGGAGTGGGCAGTGCACAATAGAGGGACATGGCTCCTGGACAACATGACTGCTGTACTGTGGCAGTTCAACCTGGCCCGAGGAGGGCACATAACATGTTAGACAGAGTACACAGTGCAGTCTTTGACTCACCCCCTCCTTGCTGCTCTCTGGCCTTCAGCTGCCCATCCAGGTCTGGAAAGACCACCGCCAGGATCCTGAGCATGTGGGGGTCAGGGTCCGTGTTCCGCCCCTCCTGCGAGGAGGCGACAGCTTCAGCTGGACCCGTGCAATCCTCCGGGTCCAGCCCCGAAGGTCCTGCCACCTCTTTTGGCAGTTGCGGATCCGGTGCTTGTAGACCCCCACGGACCGGACAGCCCGGACGATGTCCTTCCAGATCTCATGCTTCCGATGGGCAGAAGCCTGTCAGGATGACAAAGTGATAAGGACATTACTACACATGCAACATATCCGTGCATGACACAGTTGCATATACATGTCGCAATCACAGGGGCACATGGTGTACCCAGGCAGTGCACGGCTGCCCATGGACAGTTTTCCAGAAGTCACTACATGGTATCATAGCATGGGGAGTAAAACCCTGTTCAGAAGCACTGTCACTGCACCATACCTGTCCAGTGCAAGTCACTACACACTATGGGGGGTGACAACTACTCAGTGAGCCTGCTAGCCAGTGGTGTGCTGACTCTCAGCCTTGCTAGTCAGACAAAATGCACATTCAGAAAGGCAGTGCACAGAACACTCACCTGCTCCCCTGGTGTCCCATACAGCTTGCTGTACTGTGGAAGTAGGCTGTCCAGCAGGGCCTGGTTCTCTTCAAGGCTGAAGGCTGGGGCTCTCTCCACAGTACGTGCCATTGCAGGGTCCAGAGGGGCAGAGACAGCAGCAGTGCAGTGGCAGATGTCGTCCTGGAGCATGTAGTGCAGGCAAGTGGGCTCTCAGGGGAACATGCAGCAATATATATGTGCTGGAGAGGCAGATACTGTCCCTTGTGTCCAAAGTGATAGGTCCAAGTCGGTTGCATCTTCTGAATCTGGCCAATCCATGGAATAGCAGCACCAAAACACGCCCACAGCATCCTTCAAATCTTCAACTTCATGACATACATGATTTTGCAACATTGTTGTGGGTGACCAACTGATTTTCCAGCAACCGACTCGTTCGAATATTCGAAAACGCGTCCGTTGCCAGGCAAGCCCATTGTCAATGGGTGCGCACCGATCGGTCCATTGAGGTACAACGCGCACAGGGGTACAACGCGTACCCGCACACATTGAAAGCAATGGGCCGGCCGGAGGCACCGATCGGTCCATTGCTGTTCAACGCGCACAGGGGTACAACGCGTACCCGCACACATTGAAAGCAATGGGCCGGCCGGAGGCACCGATCGGTCCATTGCTGTTCAACGCGCACAGGGGTACAACGCGTACCCGCACACATTGAAAGCAATGGGCCGGCCGGAGGCACCGATCGGTCCATTGCTGTTCAACGCGCACAGGGGTACAACGCGTACCCGCACACATTGAAAGCAATGGGCCGGCCGGAGGCACCGATCGGTCCATTGCAGTACAACGCGCACAGGGGTACAACGCGTACCCGCACACATTGAATGCAATGGGCCGGCCGGAGGCACCGATCGGTCCATTGCTGTTCAACGCGCACAGGGGTACAACGCGTACCCGCACACATTGAAAGCAATGGGCCGGCCGGAGGCACCGATCGGTCCATTGCAGTACAACGCGCACAGGGGTACAACGCGTACCCGCACACATTGAAAGCAATGGGCCGGCCGGAGGCACCGATCGGTCCATTGAGGTACAACGCGCACAGGGGTACAACGCGTACCCGCACACATTGAAAGCAATGGGCCGGCCGGAGGCACCGATCGGTCCATTGCTGTTCAACGCGCACAGGGGTACAACGCGTACCCGCACACATTGAAAGCAATGGGCCGGCCGGAGGCACCGATCGGTCCATTGCTGTTCAACGCGCACAGGGGTACAACGCGTACCCACACACATTGAATGCAATGGGCCGGCCGGAGGCACCGATCGGTCCATTGCAGTACAACGCATCACTGTACATGTGACTGGCATATGTCAGCATGCCTGTCTCAGATGGACATATGCCAGCCACAGATAGCTCCCAGGGAGTGAGGGGCACACCTACATCACGACAGCCTGTCCAAACCTTATCATAAGGCATGTAAGGCTGCATTTCCTATTGTGTGTATGTTGGTGTACATGTTGTCCTGTGGGTGTCACCTGTGGGCAGCCACCCCCAGGCTGTGCACGTGTTAATGGGGACAGGATCCTGGGTGTTACGTGTACGTGACCACTGTGATGTGCAACTGTTCATATCTGTGCATGTGCCATGGTCACATTTCACAGTGGTGTTTGTGTATGTCATGTCACATACCCCGTGAGTCCCATGTGGGACGGTATGTTTGAGCCAGGGTGTCCCAGTGGCACAATAGTGATGGCCCTCCACAGTCTTTGTGCATGTAGTGTTTACAATGTCTCTGATTTCATGTGCACAATGGGAGACAGTCTCCACATCCACGTTGTGTGTGCATGGACTCTGATGTTGTGCGTGTGTGTCACAGACGTCCATGGCTCTCCTGCCATGGCAAGTGTGGCCACTACCTGTGGGGGTCATGTTTGTTTTGTTGTGGTGTACACATGATACTCCAGGTGATGCCAGTGTCCATGTGGCATTACAGGGTCCCTGGGAATGTGCCTGTCGTTGAGCTGTGGTGCCTGGGGCACATCTGTCCTCACATGTCACTGGGGGGTGACTGTGACACAGCATCATGATATCCAATGGGCCAACCTGGGACAAATTGATGCCACCTGTAGGACCGTGTTGACAGATGTTGGCCATGTATGTACCATAAATGTCGTTCCGGTACTGCACACTTCATGTAGTTGTGCCTCATGATGATGTATGTTGGGATCTTGAGTGTGTTCAATGCCGCATATGTGGGGTGACTGACGATCTTGCTTACTTCTCCTCTGCACTGCAGGGCTCCTGCTGTCCATCGGCCATTCCCAGACCTGGCAACGATGGTGGAACGGGACAGCATCCGACGGTACCGCTTCACCAGGCAGCTGATTGAGGATTTGGCAGTGCAGTTGTCCCCACATTTGCAGCCTGGCCGGCCGTATCCTACAGCGCTGACCCCCAAGGTGAAGGTGATGGCAGCCCTACACTTCTTTGCCACCGGTACCTTCCAACATACTGTGGCGTCTGCTGGTGGGATGTCACAGACCATGTTCAGCCGTGTGCTCCGCGATGTTTTGGCGGCAATGTTGCTCTTCCTGAACCGGTACATCTATTTCCCTAGACTGCGACGACTCACTGACGTGAAGAGTGACTTTTATGCCCTGGGGAGGATGCCGCATGTCATTGGCTCCATTGATGGGACACATGTGGCTTTGGTACCACCACAGGCCCAGGAGCAGGCCTACAGGAACCGCAAGCACTACCACTCGGTCAATGCACTGGTGGTGTGTCTTGCAGACATGACCATCACACACGTGTGTGCCCGTTTCCCTGGTTCAGCACACGATGCCTTTGTGATGAGGAGTAGTCGCATCCCCAGGTTGATGGCACAGATGCAGAACCAGCGTGCCTGGCTTGTCGGTGTGTACTGACTTTGTGCCATTGTGTGTGATCTGATCTGTAGTATTCCGCCCACTTTTCCAAGTCAGCTGATGTGCACTTGTCTGTCCGTAGGTGACTCGGGATACCCCAACATGCCGTGGTTGCTGACACCCCTCAGGAACCCTGTGACACCTGCCCAGATGCGCTACAATGAGGCACATGGTCGGACCAGGAGAGTGATTGAGCGGACCTTTGGTCTCCTGAAGAGCCGCTTCCGCTGCCTGGACAAGACCGGAGGATCCCTCCCATATGCCCCTGCGAAAGTGTGCAAGATTATCATCGTCTGCTGCATGCTCCACAACCTGGCAGTGCGGAAGGAGTTGCCTCTCATCCAGGATGACGATGACCAACATCCGCCACCTGTGGAGGATCCTGGCCTGGACCACGATGCCAGTGACGATGATGATGATGATGGTGATGGTGATGTCCGCACACAGCTCATCACCAACTTCTTTAGCTGAATGTGAGTATCCTGAGGTGTCATGTGAATGATGTGAGTTGGCATGATGTGTGGGTGGTGCTCTGGTGCTGTTGGAGTGTGTCCATGGGCTACTTGACAGGATGTGTGTTGCGATGTGTGGTGACAGGTGGGCTGTACTCCCCAACAGTGTTGACATGCTAACTTGGTTCTGGGTGGGTATCTTGTAACATGTATTGTGCATGAGTTTTGCTGTTCTGTCCTGTACTGCATTGCTTTTGACTGTGTGTCATTTCTGTCCTTCACAGGGTACTTTCAGATTCGTTTGGTCAACTGTGTCCACCGATGACGTGATTGCACATCCAGGCTGGTAGCTGTTGTGTCCCTACAGGTGATGTGCGCCACACCCATGGACTTCCTTCCGTCTACAGTTGTTGACTGTGTGCCCGCTACCAGGTGGGGTTACCTTGCATCTGTAGTGGTTACGGCATGTTGCTACTGTGTAATAAACCTGTGCTTCACTTAGTGATGTGCGTTGTCTGTGGTCACACATTTGACTGCCATTTGCTTACTGCACCTGTGGGCTACTTGACTACAACTGGGAATGGGTGTGGTGTCTGTGCATTGCACCGTCTTCCCTGGCAACATCAGTGTAGGCAATGAGTCAGATGGCCTAGGTGTGTATGTGTTGTGTAGCCCTGGTGGTGTGTCTCCCTCATATGTGTCACGTTGCCTGTACTCACATGCCTGTGTTGTCCTTGCTGTTGCAGTTCGCATACACTGTGTAATTTTGCAGTTCATCATCCCCATAACAGCACCCACGTTGGAATCACGACAGAGGCAAGTATGGTGTATTAGTGTGTTTATTGTGATAATAGTGCATAGGATGGATTGTGCTGTACATGAATCTTGCAATCCCAAGTTCCTAGATGAATAGAAAGTCCAGGTAGACAGGATCCCCAGTATCGGGGCCACAGTTGTCTGACACATTGTTCCAACTTGTACTCCCCATGCTATGTGTGGGAGTAGTGTTGCCATCAACAGGGTGAACAGTCTGTGCACAAAGGCGAAAATCCAGAACAGGTTCAGGCTTCCTGGGAGTTGCGCTTGGCCATCAGCCTCTCACTTTCCCCTCCTCGGACGACCCCTCTTCTTGGGGGGGCCCTCAAGTGCAGGCTGCTGCGGTGCAGGGGACTCTCCGCCAGAGTCCTCCTCCCTCCCTGTGGCAGTTGCAGTTTGTTCGGTACCAGATGTTGTTGGCACACAGGGAGGTGTGGACTGGTTGCTGTTCATCTGGCGGAGGCATTGTAAAATGTCCCTGTGCACCGCCGTCATCTCATGTAGTACATCCCACTTGGACTCCACGCGGGTCATGTGGGAGTCCACACGTGACATGTGGGAGTCCACACGTGACATGTGTGACTCCACTTGGGACATGTGGGAGTCCAAGCGGGCATGATGGGCAGCCTGCTGCTGTTTGATGTCTCTGAGGAGCCCCACTACCTGGCTGAGCTCTCCGGTGCTGGACTGGTACGCATCAGCTATGCGTACCAGTTGTGGGTCTTCATGCACACCAGCAACGTCTGCAAGCAACGACCTCTGTCTCCCACCCCTCCCACCACCCCTGCTGACATGTGCAGTGTGTGCAGTTGCACGCACAGATAACCCTGGTCCACCTTGGGGGTTGGTGGTGGTGGTGGTGTCCATGGCCCCAGGTTGGTCCAGGGTCACTGCGCTGGTGTTGTTCCTTATTCTGTCCATGTCGGCAGGGATGGTATTCGTGGTGACAGTCGTTGGAGGGGTGGGTGCAGGGGTGCAGCTGGTGGACCTGCTGGTGCTGCAGCTGGTGGTCCTGCTGGTGCAGCATGTTGACTTGCACCGGATGTGCCAGGTTGTTCTTCATCGTCCGAGGAGGACAGAGGCTGTACGACGCCAGTGAGCTCGGCATCCTCTTGAGCCTGGGACTGGGACTCCTCAGCGTCTGCTGCTGTGTCCCTATCATCACCTGTTTTTGGGAGACACAAACAATGTATGTCATGTTTCTGCAGGCATCAGTGGTTGACACACCTGACAGTTGTGACTGTGCCTCGGGGTGCGGGCCTGTACATTGTATTGTCCTAAGTCGTCACAGTCAGGGGTTGATATTGGTGTGGCACATTGTCCTGCATTATTTGGGCATTTCTATGTATTCTCTGGGGTGTGAACATGGTCTGCATTGATTGTGTTTGGTTGTCAGCCAGACCTCCTTCCCACCCACCCACCCACCCAGTCAGTTATCCCACCATGGAACGTGCTTGCATTGCAGGGAGTGTAAGTTGTCTCTCAGGATGTCAGTCAGTGGTGTCCTGCTGTTTGTTGGTGCACAGTTGGCAGCAGGGCCTTGTGCTCCCCACAGCAGTAGCCAGTGTCAGCCATCTTGTGAGTCCTTCTCCACTCCCTGTGATGTGAGCATGGTTCAGGGTGGTGTTGATGGGACAGTTGTGGGGGTGAGCTATGTCTGTGACTACGACTCCCATCATGCTATTGCCTCCACCCCCTTCCCAGCATGCCCATGCTTCCTTCCTTTTGACTCTGCTTCCCTGTGGGGTGGGCTGGCTGTGCTGACAGGATGGCTGGGAGTGTTGTCCTGGCAGTTGTTTGGCTAAGAGTCCCAAGAGTGTCCCTGTGCTTCACACAACATAAGCCAGGGTGGTGGTGCTTTGTGGGATCTTGTGTTAGGATGGAGGGCATTGCATTCTACCAGGTGGGTACTGTGGAGTTTGTGTTGGGGGGGGTGAGGGGAGGTGCTGGTGACTATAGTCAGTGCTGCAAGTCCCCCTTCCCACCCAGCCAGCCAGATATCCCACCATGGAACGTGCTTGCATTGCAGGGAGTGTAAGTTGTCTCTCAGGATGTCAGTCAGTGGTGTCCTGCTGTTTGTTGGTGCACAGTTGGCAGCAGGGCCTTGTGCTCCCCACAGCAGTAGCCAGTGTCAGCCATCTTGTGAGTCCTTCTCCACTCCCTGTGATGTGAGCATGGTTCAGGGTGGTGTTGATGGGACAGTTGTGGGGGTGAGCTATGTCTGTGACTACGACTCCCATCATGCTATTGCCTCCACCCCCTTCCCAGCATGCCCATGCTTCCTTCCTTTTGACTCTGCTTCCCTGTGGGGTGGGCTGGCTGTGCTGACAGGATGGCTGGGAGTGTTGTCCTGGCAGTTGTTTGGCTAAGAGTCCCAAGAGTGTCCCTGTGCTTCACACAACATAAGCCAGGGTGGTGGTGCTTTGTGGGATCTTGTGTTAGGATGGAGGGCATTGCATTCTACCAGGTGGGTACTGTGGAGTTTGTGTTGGGGGGGGGTGAGGGGAGGTGCTGGTGACTATAGTCAGTGCTGCAAGTCCCCCTTCCCACCCAGCCAGCCAGATATCCCACCATGGAACGTGCTTGCATTGCAGGGAGTGTAAGTTGTCTCTCAGGATGTCAGTCAGTGGTGTCCTGCTGTTTGTTGGTGCACAGTTGGCAGCAGGGCCTTGTGCTCCCCACAGCAGTAGCCAGTGTCAGCCATCTTGTGAGTCCTTCTCCACTCCCTGTGATGTGAGCATGGTTCAGGGTGGTGTTGATGGGACAGTTGTGGGGGTGAGCTATGTCTGTGACTACGACTCCCATCATGCTATTGCCTCCACCCCCCTTCCCAGCATGCCCATGCTTCCTTCCTTTTGACTCTGCTTCCCTGTGGGGTGGGCTGGCTGTGCTGACAGGATGGCTGGGAGTGTTGTCCTGGCAGTTGTTTGGCTAAGAGTCCCAAGAGTGTCCCTGTGCTTCACACAACATAAGCCAGGGTGGTGGTGCTTTGTGGGATCTTGTGTTAGGATGGAGGGCATTGCATTCTACCAGGTGGGTACTGTGGAGTTTGTGTTGGGGGGGGGTGAGGGGAGGTGCTGGTGACTATAGTCAGTGCTGCAAGTCCCCCTTCCCACCCAGCCAGCCAGATATCCCACCATGGAACGTGCTTGCATTGCAGGGAGTGTAAGTTGTCTCTCAGGATGTCAGTCAGTGGTGTCCTGCTGTTTGTTGGTGCACAGTTGCCAGCAGGGCCTTGTGCTCCCCACAGCAGTAGCCAGTGTCAGCCATCTTGTGAGTCCTTCTCCACTCCCTGTGATGTGAGCATGGTTCAGGGTGGTGTTGATGGGACAGTTGTGGGGGGGCAATATGTGTGACTGCGACTCCCATGATGCTATTGGCTACACTGACTTGGCCAGCATACACAGAATTCCTTCCTTTGAGTGGTCTTCACTGTGTGTTGGTGTTGTTGTGGTGGCTACATGTGTGGATGTGTGTGTTAGTTCTATTTGTGCCACTGCCTAGCTGTAGTTGTGGTTGTGTTTGTACATGTGTTGGCACAGTTGGATGTGACTTTTTTGATGGCATGTGTTGTGTTTATCTGACTGACATACACATTTTGGGATGATTCTGTTCTAGTTGCTGTGTAATTGCTATGTGTGCATGGTTTGACTCTCCCCTTGACAGTGATGTGTGTGTTTTGTGGCAGTTTATTGTGTACATTTGTTGTGTACTCACCAGGCTCTGGGATGTCCTCTAGTCCATATATGCTCACTGGCGGTAGGATGGCCCGCACCTTCTCCTCCCAGGGCCTGAGGTATATTGGCTTGGCAGGAGGGCCACTGCCGGTGTGTTGGCTGTTGATGTAATCTTGCTTCAGCAGTTTCCGTACCCTCCTGCGCACGTCATACCACCTGTTCTGGATGTCGCTCTTTGTGCGCCGACATGGTGATTGGGCGTTCACCCTGTTGATGATCCTCTCCCACATCTTGGTTTTCTGCGACATGGGGGTCTGTTGGACCAATGTGCCAAACAGCTGTGGCTCTACCCTGAGGATCTCGTCTACCAGGACTTCCAATTCACAATCTAGGAACTTGTGATTCTTCTTGGGGGGCATGGTGATGGGTGGTGATGGTGGGTGATGTGTGTGTTGGTGTGCAGGTGAGGGTGTGTGGGTGTGTGTTGTGCTGGGTGTATGTGAGGTAGGTATTTGTTGGTGTGCTGCTGGTGTGTGGCTTGTGTGAGGGATGAGCTGTGGGTGTGTGGTTGCTTTCTCTTGGGTGCTGGCAGTGGAATGGCATTTGCAAAGGCTCATGGTAGTGATTTGTGTCCTTTATATAGGTGGAGTTGTGGGTGTGTCTTTGTTCTCTGTCCCCACCCCCCAGTATTTATTGGCTTGGTAATTGCTTGTTTGGCCTTTTTTTGGTTAATTTTTCCTTTGTGCTGTTTGTGTATGTTGGAAACGTTCTTGTGACCGAGTCGGACCCTGCATTGGTCTCGTACGGTGTTTTCCGTTTCGTTCACGCTGTGTTTGTGCAGTTTTGTATGCTGCGTACGCGTCGGTCGCGGTGTATTGTGTTGCTTCGGCTCGGTTTTGTATGCGTGTCGGTCGTACGGCTTGTCCTCCGTCCGACTCGGTCGTGTTTTTCGCGCCTTGCATCGTACTTTGCGGGTTGGAGTTGGCGGGTACGATTCGGTCGGATTTGTTCCGGGTGCGTGTCGGTCGGTTGGATTCGCGTGTTTTTCCGGCCGGATTGCAATTTTCCGAGCGGCTCGGTCGGTCGGCTTGGTTTCCTGACGTGTCGGTCGGATTTATCGCGGCTTGCATCGTACTTGGCGTGTCGGGCGCCACTGGTACGTGTCGGTCGGTATTTTTTCCGGATCCGAGTCGGTCGGTGCTTTTTCCGGCCCGAATCGGAATCGACCCCTATGTGTAGAGACAATAATGCTAAGGGGTCATTTGTGTGGTACTTATTCAAGTGATTAAGGCACTTTGATTCTCTTTGTTTTCAGTCGATTTCTGGGATTCTTTTACCCTCAATCTTGCCCTCTAGTGGGCATTGCCCATAGACACAATATTTGTCCTTTTGATGTAGACCCTTCATGTTGCCATTCTTTGGTACTTCCCCTATTTGTCTCATTGTTACTAATCCTCCTTACGATAGGTGAAAATATTTTAGAATTAAAGTGATAAGTGAAAAAATAAGATAATTATGTGCAAACAACATTTCATGAGAGAGGCAATTCAATCTTTCAGTTCAACTGCATTTCAATTCTGGTTACAGGTGCACATATAACTCTTCACTTTGGTTTAGACCAAACAGAGTATATGTTCGAAAGTTCAGAATCTGACGTGATTCCCTTTCACGTAGTCTTTTCTCTCTGTTTCCACCCCGGTTACTTGTTGTTATTATTTCTAGTGCGTAAAACTTTAACAGTTTCCAATTTCCATCGTGATTGGTCTCCATATGTTTTGCCACAGCATTTCCTCGATCTCTGTTTACTGTGGCTCTAACGTGTTCTAAGATTCTCTTTTTTAACTCACATATAGTGCTCCCTATGTATTTCAGGCAGCAGGGACACTCTATGACGTAGACCACGTATTGACTTCTGCAAGTTATTAGGTCCTTGATTTTCCACAGCTTATTGTTTGCCATTCTGGCTTCCGTTGTCGCTTTTGCTATCTGACAGACCTTGCAGCCTCGGCATTTCACGAAACCCTTCGTTTTTAGCCACTGATTTCCCTTGGTGTTCTTTCTTTGGAAGTGGCTATGAATTAGTTTGTCTTAGCATTATTGTCTCTACACATAGTGTAACTATATTAAATGGTTTCCCTATATTTTTAGCTCCTCACTATATATTCACGATTATTATCACAAATTGTTCTTTTTTATAAAACAAAAAAACTCTTTATAAAATGAATCCTTTCACTACAACTCCCATAATGCAAGACGGCAGGGAACATGAGAAAAAAAGGCAGGGAAAAATATCATGTGATGTTTAAAATGTTTTTTATTGGCCCTTGTGCCTGTCGTCATGTAAACCATGAACAAGTTCTCAGGGGAGAACGAAACGCGTCGGTGTGGCTTTTGAATGCCTGACATAACGAAAATAAAGGAATATTAAACACCTAATCCGGGAGTGCGACCCTATTTTCCTTCTTTCTGAAGGATTTGGAGAATATATATATATATATATATTCCTTCACTTCCTCCACACAAAAGCCCTTCACTCTTGACACATGATTTCCAGGGCGAAATGAAGCACGGCACTACCAGGAACTGGCTTCCGAAGGGCTTTAATAATTTTCGTTGTTTCAGGAGGCCCCTTGCATTAGAAGCCTCTCAAGCAAAGTGCAGGAGGTGCATACAAAAACAGAAATGACCTACGCGTTTCGGCTTGCGCCTTCTACTGGGTCAACATGTGCAAAACAAAATGTGCTATTTAAAGGGGAAGCATGGCTCATTTCCCCCCACCACCAATTAAAAACAAGGTCAATTTCTTAAAGGGGACATATACATGCATTGTGTTCAATTACATTATGACATTTAAACAAAAATTCTTTTTCAATCTCTATTTTCATTATTTCAATCTGTATATCTCTTTTCATAATATCCACTTGTGAAGTACACATATCAACTCATTATATTTATGCTAGGTGGATTGCATGACAAAGCAAAGGTTGCCGCATTCTTATTCCAAAATTTAAATAGATAATTTACCATGTTCAACTCTTTGTTATTATCCCAACTAATTCACAAATAGACGGCCCTGGAGTAATAATCTGACATTCAGTCATTACTATATGATGAATCCTCCCAAGCCTCTTGGGCCCATATGGCCAATTCTTTGGTCATGTCTACTAGTCTATTTCTGATACAATTATTCATCTTTTATCCCTCCAGGAACAGACAATTAAAGTGACTCATGCTTCTAAAAAATGCATTGTGTTGTTTCTCCAACATGTATGTACAAAGTCCGGAGATAAATATGTGACAAATAGCAGGAAAAAACCTCAAAGTGCATATACATATTAAAGTGCAAAAGTGCAGCTGCCATTTGTTCTAGAAGATGGGAAATGGGTGCATAAGGACGAAATTGCTGGATATAGAAGAGAATGATGTTAGTTATCCTGACCAACTATCACTAATCCCCTCCCAGTTACTCTCCAACTTATACTGAAGTGCTATACATTTGTTCCTATGTATTACGCACTCCATAATAAAGTGCCAGGTGCCTATATGTTAAAAACCATATTATATATCATGGTCTAAAACCAGCCACCTCCCTTAATCCCCAAAAGATGGCCAAATTGCTTCCCAATTAGATGAATGCTGTCCTATTTAATGTTAACGTAAATTCCTAATCTATATGGAAAGCAATCCTCCATAATCTAAGATTACTACCGATAGAAATTCATCTATTCATGGCTACCCCGCATCAATATTTCTGCTAAAATGCCCACATAAATAATCAGTTTGTTTACCACGATTCTAAAAATGGCCAATGCAAAAATTACACATGATCACAATAATTAAAAGTCTTAAACGGGATACATCAATACAATTCATATGGATCAGACGGAGTTAATGAATCAACATCAGGCCCATTGTTTGTGATCCTAAACATATCACATGCCTGACATAAAATGCAAATAAAATCAGGACATTCCATTAAGACGAGGATATGTATATATATATATATTACCTACTGGTGGTTTCCAGTAGGTAGTTATAGTTAGGACCTTGTTTCTATTCAAAAAGCGTTTTTTCGTTTGCCAATATCTTTGGCGCCGTTTGACGAATTTTAGTGAAATTTTCAAAACTAATGGTTCACTTAGGTCAGCTCCTGTCTTGAAAGTTTTGGGGTGATTCATCAAGTGGGGGCCAAGAAAAAAGGGGGGTCCCAAAATACGTTTTCCCATGTTAATTTCCGTAGTAACTTTAGACACGGCTACAGCCCGAACTGCTGAACGAAATTACACCAAATTTGGCAAAAAGGTAGCCCTTGGTTCAGAAAACGACCTTTTTTTTTAATGGTGTAAATCCGTTCAGTAGTTGCTGAGAAATAAAAAATAAAAAAATATCGATATCTGAGCACCGAGGAGGATTCGCGAACCCTCCCGAGCACGAGCGTCATTGTTATTGGCTGCCAACACTCCAAACCAGGAAGAGTTGGCAGCCATCTTGTGACTCGGTAAAACCGAGTCACAAGAAAAAGGTAAAAAAGGGGGCAGGGTAGAAACACCCTGACCCCCTAGGTCTGCTCAGGGGGTCCCACAAGGACCCCCAGGGCCAAAAAAAAATAAAAAATAAAAAAATAATCGGTCAAATTTGCCCTGGGTGTGTGAATCTGACTGAAAAAACAAACAAAAAAACGAAGCGCGGGCTCCCATGCTTCGTTTTTCTTAAGCCCCCGGGTGGGCCAGGTCCCGGGGGCAATGTTGATAATGTATGCGGGGGCCCACGGGGGCTCCTGCAGCCCCAGGGACCGACACCTCCCCGGGGCAATACTTATTCAATTTCTGCATCCCTCTTACCTCTTTCTGCACCCCTCTTCCCTATTTCTCCACCTCTCTTGCTTCTTTCTGCACTTCTCTTGCTTCTTTCTGCACTGCTCTTGCTTCTTTCTGCACCTCTCTAGCAAATTTCTGCGCCCCTCTTTTCTCTTTTTGCACCCCTCTTCCCACTTTCTGCACCACTCTTGCTTCTTTCTGCACCCCTGTTGTCTCATTCTGCACTCGTTTTCCCTCTTTCTGCACCTCTCTTGCGTCTTTCTGCACCCTTCTTCCTTTTTTCATCCCTCTTGCCTCTCTCTGCAGTTCTCTTGCCATTTTCTGCACCTCTCTTGCCTCTTCCTGCACCTCACCTGCCTCTTTCTGCACTTCTCTTTCTTCTTTCTACTTTTATTTATTTATTTTTTATTTTACGAAGTTTTATATAGCGCGAACTTGACCCGAAGGTATCGGGTATCAGAGTGCTTTACATAGCACCAGTTGCGTTACATGAGGACACATTCATTTTTCTTGTTCTACACCTCTGTTTCTTCTTTCAGCAATTCTCTTGCCTCTTTCTGCACTTCTCTTGCTTGTTTCTGCACCTCTCTTGCATCTTTCTGCACCTCTGTTGACTTTCTGCACCTCACTTGCTTCTGCCTGCACCCCTCTTGCCTCTTTCTGCACCCCTCTGTCCTCTTTCTGCACCTCTCTTGCCTTTTTCTGCACCTCTGTTCCCTCTTTCTGCACCTTTCCTGCCTGTTTCTGCACCTCTCTTGCCTCTTTCTGTACCTCTGTTGCTTCTTTCTGCACTTCTCTTGCCTCTTTCTGCACACTTTGTGCCTCTTTCAGCACCTCTGTTGCTTCCTTCTGCACTTCTCTTCCTTCTTTCTGCACCCCTCCTGCCTCTTTCTGTTCCCCTCTTGCCTCTTTGTGCACCTCTCCTGCCTCTTTCTGCACCTCTCTTGCCTCTTTTTGCACCTCTGTTGGGGCCAGATGTATGACCATTTGGAATTGCGACTCGCAAATTGCAAAAAATAGCGAGTTGCAAATTGCGAGTCGCAATTCCAAATGTACAACAGTGTCAGAGACATTGTTAGCGATTCCCAATGGGGTCGCAAAATGCGAGGCTCATCAATATTCATGAGGCACTCGCATTTTGCGACCCCATTGAGAATGGCTGGCCCTCCCGGGGATGGTGGCCTGCTGGGCTCAGCAGACCACCATGTCTGGGACTGCTTTTAAATAAAGCAGCTTTTTTTTTTAAATGCAGCCCGTTTTCCTTAGAGGAAAACGGGATGCATAAAAAAAAATAATGAAAAGTTATTGTTTCATTTTTAAGGGCAGGCAGTGGTCCCTGGGACCACTGCCTGCCCTTAAAAATATTTTTGCATGTATTTGCAAAAGAGAAGGGGTTCCCTGGGGACCCCTTCTCATTTGCGACTGCATTACCACCTACTTGAAGTAGGTGGTAAATTGTGACTGTTTTGCGACCACAATTGCGGTCACAAAACAGTCATACATAGGGCTCAGAGTTGCAATTAGGAAGGGACACCCTTGAAACGCCCTTTCCTAATTGCGAGTCGCAAACGCTATCTAGCGAGTCGCAAATAAATTGCGACTCGCTAAATAGCATTTGTACATGGCCCTGTAGGGTTTTTGCATGCGCAAACGGGTTGCAGACCCGTTTGCGCTTGCAAAAACGGGTCGTACATCTGGCCCTTGGTTCTTTCTGCACTGCTCTTGCTTCTTTCTGCACCTCTTTTGCAAATTTCTGCATCACTCTGGCCTCTTTCTGCACCCGTCTTTCCTATTTCTCCACCTCTCTTGCTTCTTTCTGCACTTCTCTTGCTTCTTTCTGCACTGCTCTTGCTTCTTTCTGCACCACTCTTGCAAATTTATGTATCCCTCTTACCTCTTTCTGCACCCCTGTTTACTCTTTCTGCACCTTTCTTGCTTGTTTCTGCACCTCTCTTGCCTCTTTCTGCACCTCTGTTGCAAATTTCTGCACTTCTCTTGTTGCTTCTTTCTGCACCCCTCTTGCCTCTTTCAGCACCTCTGTTGCTTCTTTCTGCACTTCTCTTGAATCTTTCTGCACCCCTCTTGCCTCTTTCTGTACCACTTTTGCCTCTTTGTGTACCTCTCCTGCCTCTTTCTGCACCTCTCTTGCCTTTTTCTGCAGTTCTCTTGCCTCTTTCTCCACCTCTTTTGCTTCTTTCTGCACTTTTCTTGCCTCTTTCTGTACCCCTGTTGGTTCTTTCTGCACTGCTCTTGCTTCTTTCTGCATCTCTGTTGCAAATTTCTGCATCCCTCTTGCCTCTTTCTGTACCCCTCTTCCCTCTTTCTGCACCTCTCTTGCCTCTGTCTGCACACCTGTTCCCTCTTTCTGCACCCCTTTTGCCTTTTTCTGAAGCTCTCTTGCCTCTTTCTGCAGTTCTCTTGCCTCCTTCTGCACCTCACTTGCCTCTTTCTGCACATCTCTTGCTTCTTTCTGCACCCTTCTTCCCTTTTTCTGCACATCTCTTGCCTCTTTCTGCACCTCTCTTGCCTCTTTCTGCACATCTCTTGGTTCTTTCTGCACTGCTCTTGCTTCTTTCTGTACCTCTTTTGCTTCTTTCTATACTTCTCTCTCCTCTTTCTGCACCCCTCTTGCCTCTTTCTGCACCTCTTTTGCTTCTTTCTGCACTGTTCTTGCTTCTTTCAGCACCTCTCTTGCTTCTTTCTGCACCCCTCTTCCCTCTTTCTGCAATTCTCTTGCCTCTGTCTGCACCCCTGTTCCCTCTTTCTGCCCCTCTTTTGTCTGTTTCTGCAACTCTGTTGCCTCTTTGTGCAGTTCTCTTGCCTCCTTCTGCACCTCTGTTGCCTCTTTCTGTACCTCTCCTACCTCTTTCTGCACCTCTCTTGCCTCTTTTTACACCTCTGTTGGTTCTTTCTGCACTGCTCTTGCTTCTTTCTGCACAAATTTAGCAAATGTCTCCATTTCTCTTGCCTCTTTCTGCACCCCTCTTCCCTATTTCTCCACCTCTCTTCCTTCCTTCTGCACTTCTCTTGCTTCTTTCTGCACTGCTCTTGCTTGTTTCTGCACCTCTCTTGCAAATCTCTGTATCCCTCTTACCTCTTTCTGCACCCATGTTCCCTCTTTCTGCACCTTTCTTGCCTGTTTCGGCACCTCTCTTGCCTCTTTCGGCACCTCTGTTGCTTCTTTCTGCACTTCTCTTGCCTCTTTCAGCACCCCTCTTGCCTCTTTCAGCACCTCTGTTGCTTCTTTCTGCACCCCTCTTGCCTGTCTGCACACCTGTTCCCTCATTCTGCACCCCTTTTGCCTGTTTCTGCAACTCTCTTGCCTCTTTCTGCATTTCTCTTGCCTCCTTCTGCACCTCACTTGCCTCTTTCTGCACTTCTCTTGCTTCTTTTTGCACCCTTCTTCCCATTTTATGCACATCTCTTGCCTCTTTCTGCACCTCTCTTGCCTCTTTCTGCACATCGCTTGGTTCTTTCTGCACTGCTCTTGTGTCTTTCTGCACCCCTCTTGCCTTTTCTGCACCTCTTTTGCTTCTTTCTGCACTTCTCTCTCCTCTTTCTGCACCCTTCTTACCTCTTTCTGAACCTCTGTTGCTTCTTTTTGCACTACCCTTGCTTCTTTCTGCACCTCTCTTGCCTCTTTCTGCACCCCTCTTCCCTCTTTCTGCAATTCTCTTGCCTCTTTCTGCACCCCTCTAGCCTCTTTCCGCATCTCTTTTGCTTGTATCTGCTCTTCTTTTGCCTCTTTCTGTACCCCTCTTGCCTCCTTCTGCACCTCTGTTGTTTCTTACTGCACTGCTCTTGCTTCTTTCTGGACCTCTCTTGCACATTTCTGTACCCCTCTTGCCTCTTTTGGCACCCCTCATGTCTCTTTCTGCACCCCTGTTCCCTCTTTCTGCACCTCTTCTGCCTGTTTCTGCACCTCTGCTGCCTCTATCTGAATTTCTCTTGCCTCTTTCTGCACCTCTGTTGCTCCTTTCTGCACTTTTCTTGCCTCTTTCTGCACCCCTCTTCCCTCTTTCTGCACCTCTGTTGCTTCTTTCTGTACATCTCTTGCTTCTGTCTACACCGCTCTTGCTTCTTTCTGCACCTCTCTTGCCTCTTTCTGCACACTTCTTCCCTCTTTCTGCACCCTTCTTCCCTCTTTCTGCACCTCTCTTGCCTCTTTCTGCACACACAGGGCTACTTTTAAACTGACCTTAGGCTCAGCAGTGCACACATGCAAGTGCAGAAAAGAGCCGCTGGCCTCTAAACTGCCATGCCCTATTATATGCTAGGGACTCAGAGGTAGTTTCAATCCCCCTGCCCTATTATGTACTAGGGCCTTACAGGGGAGGTCATGCCAATCACAGGGGTACCCCAACCCATAGCGTACCCTAGTGTATGTAGGTGTTTTCACTGCATTCTAAGTGTCTTTCAGCATAGCACTGGCTCCGGGCCTGGTTAGGCAGAGCCCAGGGTCAGTCAGAGTCAGTTACCACTAGTACCAGTCAGGATGACTTTGCAACAAGGCCTCTTTCTGCACCTCTGTTGGTTCTTTCTGCATATCTCTTGCTTCTTTCTGCACCTTTCTTTCCTTTTTCTGGACTTCAGTTGCCTCTTTCTGCATTTCTCTTGCTTCTTTCTGCGCCTTTCTTCCTCTTTCTGCACATGTCCCACCTCTGTAGGCATAGTTAGAAATTAGCATTTAAAAACCTTTGAAATTCACTGAAAAAAACCACAGGTTTCAGGGACGTTATAGTTAGAAATTAGCATTTTTTAAATGCTAATTTCTAACTATAACATCCCTGAAACCTATGGTTTTTTCAGTGAATTTCAAATGTTTTTTAAATGCTAATTTCTAACTATAACGTCCCTGAAACCTATGTTTTTTTCAGTTCAGTGAATATATATATATATATACATATACATATATATATATATATATACATGTATATATATATATACATATATATATATATATATGTATATATATATATATATATATATCCTATTCAATCTATGTGCTCCTGCTGTCTCACCTCGCCCAAGGCAGTTGGATCGCTTGGTGCCGGCGGAGCATGCCGGTCATTAAATTGTTAGTCAAACTCCAATGAAGCGATCACGCAGGGGATTGTAATACCACCAGTTGGTTTATTTTTCAGCAACGCGTTTCGCCTGTCCACACAGGCTTGCTCATATATATATATTGGGTGCAGGGCCCATTTTGTAATGTTCAAGGACCGGAGTCAGCAGTGTCTGATGCCAGTAAAGACTTGCACTCCACAGCTTTAAATTTCCAAACAGTGTTTATTAAGGCAACGTGTTTCACCCACTTGGGGGCTTCGTCATGGCCTATCCCTATTTGAGATGTTATCAGTGATGTTTCTGACCATGTCATGAGTGTTGTAATATGTGAGGTCATAAGCAGAGCATTGGGGGCGTAAGTTATAGTTAGCTCAGTTAACTACAACTGCTGAATTTCTATGGTTTTGTGTGTGTGAAATCTGAGCCTAACTATAACATCCCTGTAACCTTTAGTTTTTTTCAGTGAATTTCTAAGTTCTTTTAAATTCTATTTCCCAACTATAACCTCCCTGTAACCTTTGTTTTATTCAGTGAATTGCAAAGCTTTTTGAAATTCCATTTCTAAAGTATTATGTCTCTCTAATGTTTAGTTTTTTTAGGTAATCTGTAGGGTTTATTTTTAATACTGAGGGCCCGATTACGGGTTTGGTGGTGCGGCGCCGGGTCCACCTGCCGCTCCACCGCCAAACCCATGGTGAGGCCGCCTGTCAGATTAGAAGTTTCCTACTGACCGGCAGACTTTTTTGTGGCATTCCCACAGCGGTCCCTTTAAAAACAGGCACCGCAATGGGAAGCCCAAAAACAGTTCCTGCACGGCATGGACTGAAAAGTCCCTGCTGCGCAGGAACTGGTATGCATGCACACAAGGGGGTACATGTTGTGCCCCCCTGTGTGCATCCACAGGGTGCACACAAGGCCCCCTTTGTTACCTCTCTGCAAGGGTTTACATGGGGGAGGAACCGCCATGTAAACCCTGGCGAAGAGGAAACTCCTAATATGCTTGGCAGGCATGCAAGGGTCCCGTCAAGCATCTGGATGCCTCCTGACTGCCGCAACACCACCAAGGAATGCCGGTTGCCTGGCGGCTGCAGGGGGGCTGTGGCGGTCCCACCGCCCATATCATTATAGGGCGGTGGGTAGACTGCCACCGCTGCTTCCCCGTGAGTCTGGGGGTCTGTGTACTGCCAGACTAGTAATCTGGCCCTAAGTGAATTACACTTTATTTTGATTTTTAATATTTTATTTTTTACTGTAGACATTCTTTTTTGTAAATATACTTTATATACATTTAAAAACCTTCGCGAGTCCGTAAACACAGATGGACTACTATTCTATGGTTTTTAATCTCGGTCACGTAATTGGAATTAATCCACAAGTCTGAATCTGCAGATTCACAGAAACTTTTTACAATTATTTCAAATATGTATACCCGTGCATTTTCATTAATGACATCAGTATGAACATATTTACAGGTATATATAATCCACCTTATATCTGTTTTTCAACTAAGTTACTCATTTTACAAGTTTCCAAAATCAACGATTCTCTGCGTCAGATTTGCAAATTCACTCAAAATCACACCCATCCTTGTCTCTTGATTTGATGTATGAGGATTCCACCCATGTACATGAAAAATCACACCCAAAACCAGTTATTTCTCCAGTTAAGTCTCTAGAAGGAGGATGGAGAACCAGTGCTACTCTAATTTTACAGAAAGGCTGAAGCTACATCTTCTGTCCTGGATGAGTATTCACAATCTTTTGAGGATGAGGAGGAAGACACACCACCTCGCAGAAAAGCAAGTGATGTGTGGAAGCACTCTAATAGGCCTACTGGGGAAAAGATGGTAACAGCAAAATATGTGCAGTGCAATGTTTGCAGCAAGCAGTTATCTAGAGGCATTGCAAAGAAGTATTCACATTGGACAAGTTCTTTGTGGAAGCACCTAAAAACAATTCATGCAAGGGTCTACAACCGGATAATGCGGGAGAAAGCAGGTGCAGCAAAACAGTCGACCTCTTCAACAGCCTTGGAAGAACCATCATCAGCTGCAGTCATTACAATACCAGCTGTCTGCGAAGAATTGAGTGACATGGTTATTCACTGTATGACATGCCACAAGCTTGTCGCTGTAAAAATGTCTTCTGTGGGTGCATTCTTGGACACAGTGAAGGAGCATCACTGTTAGTTTTTTTTAAGCAGTGACCACATATTGTTTTGTGAAGACTGAAGCCAGTTACTTCTTTGCATTTCCTTATCCTTACCCTTTCTACTACCCTGTGCACTTATTGTTCAAAAATAAAAAAGATGAAACAAATAAAAAAACTGGTAAAAAACCCTTCTAGAAAAATGTGTCAGTGACTGTATCAGTGTGAGAGTGGATGTGTCAGTGTGTACATCAGTGTATGTGTCAGTGTGTGCTATTGGATGCATTAGTGTTTGGCTGGGTGTGTCAGTTTCTGCTTTGGTGTATGCCTGGCTGTGTCAGTGTCTGCATTGATGTATACCTGGGTGTGCTAGTGTATGTACTGGCATGTCCCTGGGTGTGTCAGTGTATGCATCAGTGTGTGTCTATGTGTGTTATTGCATGCCTTAATGTATGACTGGATGTGTCAGTTTTTGCGATGCTGTATGTTTGGGAGTGTCAGTGTCTGCATCAGTGTATGTCTTGGTATGTCAGTGTATCCATCAATGTGAGCCTGGCTGTATTACTGGATGCGTTAGTGTTTGACTGGGTGTATCAGTGTCTGCATTGTATGTATGTCAGTGTCTGCAGTAGTGTGTACCTGGGTGTGTCATTGTGTGGCTGGGTGTGTCAGTGTATATATGAGTGTGTGCCTGGGTGTGTTAATGTACGCATCAGTGTGTGCCTGGATGTGTCAGTGTATGCATCAGTGTCTGCCTGGCAGTGTGAGCATAGGCATTAGTGTATAACTTGTTGTGTTAGTGTATGGATAGGTGTCTGCCTGGCTGTCTCAGTGTATGCATTAGTGTGCACCTGGGTGTGTTAGTGTATGCATGAGTGTGTGCTTGGGTGTGTTATTGCATGGGTTAGTGTTTGGCTGGGTGTGTCAGTGTCTACATAGCTGTATACCTTGGCGTGTCAGTATCTGCATTGGTGTATGCCTGGGTCTGTCGGAGTATGCCTCAGTGTGTGCCTAGGTGTATTATTGTATGCATTAGTGTTTGGCTGGGTGTGGCAGTGTCTGCATTGCTGTATGCCTGGGTGTGTCAAACCTATGCATCAGTGTATGCCTGTGTGTCAGAGTGTGCGTCAGTGTGCACCTGAGAGTGTCAATATCTGCATTGTCGTATGCCTGCTGTGTCAGTGTATGCATTGGTGTATGTCTGGGTGTGTCAGTGTACACTTCAGTGTATGCCAGGGTGTATTATTGGATGCATTAGTGTTTGGCTGTTGTGTCAGTGTCTGCTTTGGTGTATGCCTGGGTGTGTTAGTGTCTGCATTGGTGTATGACTGGATGTGTCACTGTATGCGTCAGTGTGTACCTCAGTGTATTATTGGATGAATTAGTGGTTGGCTGGGTGAACCATCATCTGCATTGCTGTATGCCTGGGTGGTCAGTCAATGCATTATTGTATTTCTGGGTGTGTCAGTGTGCGCGTCAGTGTGGACATAGCTGTCTTATTGTATTTATTAATGTTTGGCTGGATATTTTAGTGTCTGTATTAATGTGTTGTTAGTTGTGTAAATGGCTGTATCAACATGTGCCTGGGTGTTTGAGCGATACAAAAGGGGATGATGGACGGAACGTTTGAGCCAATCAAACACTCACCCCCAGTCAACTGATCTGGGTTTAATCCATCATCATTCTTTAGCTCACTCCACCACCCCAGTTCAGACATGGCCATATGCAAATCAGTCTGACCCTGTGCCTCATGGGAACAGTCCAGCCCGAACTGCCAAGCCATGTCTTCCCTGGACCGGAAACAAGCATCCTAGGACCGGTTTCTGGCATTCCAGCCGTCATCAGCCAGGCTTGCTTGAATCCAGTGGCAAAGTGAGCAAGAGACCCACGTCTGGGCATACCCCCGCCAACTTAGGGCGAACAAAGCGATACAAAGGGGATGATGGACGGAACGTTTGAGCCAATCAAACACTCACCCCCAGTCAACTGATCTGGGTTTAATCCATCATCATTCTTTAGCTCACTCCACCACCCCAGTTCAGACATGGCCATATGCAAATCAGTCTGACCCTGTGCCTCATGGGAACAGTCCAGCCCGAACTGCCTAGCCATGTCTTCCCTGGACCGGAAACAAGCATCCTAGGACCGGTTTCTGGCATTCCAGCCGTCATCAGCCAGGCTTGCTTGAATCCAGTGGCAAAGTGAGCAAGGGACCCACGTCTGGGCATACCCCGCCAACTTAGGGCGAACAAAGCGATACAAAGGGGATGATGGACGGAGCGTTTGAGCCAATCAAACACTCACCCCAGTCAACTGATCTGGGTTTAATCCATCATCATTCTTTAGCTCACTCCACCACCCCAGTTCAGACATGGCCATATGCAAATCAGTCTGACCCTGTGCCTCATGGGAACAGTCCAGTCCGAACTGCCAAGCCATGTCTTCCCTGGACCGGAAACAAGCATCCTAGGACCGGTTTCTGGCATTCCAGCCGTCATCAGCCAGGCTTGCTTGAATCCAGTGGCAAAGTGAGCAAGGGACCCACGTCTGGGCATACCCCCGCCCAGTCCTAGGATGCTTGTTTCCGGCACTTGGCAGTTCGGGCTGGACTGTTCCCATGAGGCACAGGGTCAGACTGATTTGCATATGGCCATGTCTGAACTGGGGTGGTGGAGTGAGCTAAAGAATGATGATGGATTAAACCCAGATCAGTTGACTGGGGAGAGTGTTTGATTGGCTCAAACGTTCCGTCCATCATCCCCTTTGTATCGCTTTGTTCGCCCTAAGTTGGCGGGGGTATGCCCAGACGTGGGTCCCTTGCTCACTTTGCCACTGGATTCAAGCAAGCCTGGCTGATGACGGCTGGAATGCCAGAAACCGGTCCTAGGATGCTTGTTTCCGGTCCAGGGAAGACATGGCTTGGCAGTTCGGGCTGGACTGTTCCCATGAGGCACAGGGTCAGACTGATTTGCATATGGCCATGTCTGAACTGGGGTGGTGGAGTGAGCTAAAGAATGATGATGGATTAAACCCAGATCAGTTGACTGGGGGTGAGTGTTTGATTGGCTCAAACGTTCCGTCCATCATCCCCTTTTGTATCGCTTTGGGTGTTTGAGAGCCTGTATCGGTGTTTGGCTCGATGTCTAAGTGGCTTTATTGATATGTGGGTGTGGCATTGGCTGTATAGGTATGTGCCTGGGTGTTTCAGTTTCTGTATTGGAGTGCGACTGGGTGCATCAGTTGTATCAGTGTGTGTCTGGGTCTGTCAGTGGTTGTATCGGTGTGTCCTGCTTTATGGGTGAGTGCCTGGGTGTCTCAGTGGCTGCATTTTGTCTGTGCATTAATGTGTCAGTCTGTTTGTGGTTTATCTGTGTATGACTGAGTATCTGAGTCGCTGTATAGGTGTATGTGTTTGGGTTAGTGAATGGGTGAATACGTGTGTAACTCGGTGTATGAGTAACTGTATCGATGAGTGGCTTGGTGTGTGAGTGACTGTATGAGTGTGTGAGTGGGTGTGTGAATGGCTGTATGGGTGTATGAGTCTGCCTAAGTAGCAGTTTGCATGGGTAAATTGGTGTGTGACTGACTGTATGAAAGTTTGAGTGGCTGTATGTGTGGGTGTGTTAGTACCTGTGTAAATGACTCTATAGGTGTGCGAGTTCATGTATGAGTACCTTTATGGGTGTGTTTTTGACCCATAAGTAAAATTACTAATATACATTTTTATAACTTTGCAAATACATTTTCTTATCATATTACAAAACAATTTAAATTTAAACCAAACAATTAATAAATAAACATAATATAACTTATGTACAAATACACTTTTGTGCACCAGTACTTCAGGAAGCACCTTACAATACCGTCAAGGGAAAAAAGATTACAGATAAATATCTCTACTGCAATACTTGCAGCAAGCAATTATCCAGGGGCACCTCACAAATTATTTACAAGGGACAACTTCTATGTGGAAGCACTTATAAACAATTCCAGAAAGGGGCCACAACTAAATCATGCAGGACAAAGTATGTGCAGGAGGATAGTCTACCCTTGGGAGAACCACCATCAGCTGCAGTCAGTATAATACGACCTGCCTTCAAAAATTTAAGTGAGATGCTTACTCACTGTGCAAAATGCCATATGCTTGTCACCATACAATTATCCTCTGTGGTTGCAGTTTCCCTTTTTTACTGTTCTCAGGTTCTATACTTATACACCAAAAGTGATGTACTGTTGAAAGAGTCGTCAATGAACAGTGGAGATAAAGCAATCATAAAGATTTTACAAAAACCCCCAAAACTTAGGGGCATATGTACAAGAAACTGGTGAAGTGCGGTGTTACACCAAAATTGGTAATGCAGCGCTTTGTCAGTTTCAAAATGCATGGATGCGTCGTATTTACAAAAATACGATGCACTCCTGTGCTTCCCCTAGCGCTGGTGCTAAAGAAACTGCCTAGCGCCAGCGCAGGCACCCTGGTGCCATTTTGCTAGGGTGCCTGAATGCAGGGGGCGATTGTTTATGTACAGGAAGGGACACCTTCATGTCCCTTCCTGCACATTAACAATCTTAACAGGCGATTTACTCTATCTATGTGTGCTATGCAACACATGTGGAAAGAGCAATATACGAGGAGAAATAAAACATTTCTCCTTATATAACCAGTTTAAGATCAGGTATTTCCTGGTCTTATTTTTGGCACTGCCCCATACCTTGTAAATATGGCGCAGCATCAAAAAGCAATGGGTGTAGCGGTAGAACACCCAAGTACACCCATTGCCTGCTCTTTTCATGCTAAGTGCTGCATGAATAGGGGCTTTATTTACAAGGTGGCGTTAAGCCACATTAAGTGGCTTAACACCACCTTATAAATAAGGCGAAGGACTTAACGACACCAGAACGTCGCAAAAAGTGACGTTCTGGTGGCGTTAACCCCTTGTAAAAATGCCCCTTAGATTCTAACTCTGAGCTGTGCAGAATATCCATGGGATGACTTACATGACTTTTTCACTCAAACAAACTGTAACATTAATGACATCAAATTCAGGATAGGAGGAGAATTTTGCTGTTTGCACCCGTCAAATGTTTGCAGGTACTTTAAGCACAGATTTGAAACTATGCTGTTCTTCATCTGCAACGAAAAAAATCCGCTTCTTGGAGAAATTACTGATTTCTTTTCGTAAAAAGAGTACCAAGTAAGAAGTGCTCCTCATATTCATATGCTGTTGTGGGTAAAAGATGCACCTACTTTTGGAACAGACACAGATGAGTCTGTGCTTTTTTTTATAGAATAGTATATTACATGTAGCATTCCAAAAGACACTGAGGAAAAAAGCACAAAGCAGCAAGTACTGCATTTCCATCCACATACATGTACAAAGTACTGTCAGCAGAAATACTTCATTATTCCCTTAGCTCCCCATCGAATCTTCATGTTGTTCACAGTATGAAGCCAGTTCCTTCTTCTAAGTTCTCTTTGAAAATAGTATAAAACTGTTCTTTTTACAAACATTTCGAAAGTACCCCACAAAATCCTCCCAGGACTGGTGACACACTTTCTGACTGTCCTTGTACTTCAATCTGCACTCCTCTGGGGTGAATTCATTCTTACTGACAAGGGCCTCCTTCATGATGGGATACTTCAATCTCTTCCCCTTCTCTAGAGCCAGTAAAACATCCCTTTCATCACCAGGAATATGACTCCAAAGGTCAGCTCCCCAATCCTCCTCAGAGATCCTCTGTACCTCTAGAGCTATTTCATCTGCCTGATACAACCTGTATATATAATCCCCCTCCTTACAGTGAGGCACCAAGTCTCTGGGTTTATGGAATCCTTGTTCTGCACTGGACACAAAAGTTTTGCTCCCATCATTTTTGCTAGACTCTAACAGCTATTTGGCTTTCAAGTCCACCTCCTTGATAGTTACTTCATGAGTCAACAAGACCCTTTTCTCCTTAAAGGCTCTCTCAGCCTCAGCTTTTCTTTACTCTGCAGCTACCTGGCCCACCTGCAGCCTCAGTGATCCTCTTACTCTGTCTGTCATTGAGCTCCTCAGGGGACTGGGTTTGGGAGGAGACACTACTTCCTGCATCAAATCCAGTAAGGAACACACTCTCTGTGGGAGATCATCTCTCTCCTCTGGAACCTTTGTCTAGTCATTTCTATACTCCTTTTCCTCCTTCTCAGAGCCAGTACCCTTAGGGGCCCTGATTCTAAGGTCAACTACAATCAGGGTCTGCCTTCTCATGAGTGATGAAGTAGTTCCTTAAAACTCTTCCTGTGGTGCAGAGTGCATTCTGCGGATTTCCCCCCAGACTAGTACTCAAACTTGGATGTACAGGTGAGTAAATGCAATGGGTGTGTGAATGGTCTTATTGGTGTGTGAATGAGAGTGGCAGTTACTGTCTGACTATATGAGTGATGGGTACGTAAGTGTTTGAGCTGGGTCTGTAAGTGCCTGCCTGACTGTATGAGCATATGCAAATTACATACTACTAAATAAAATACTATAAGAAAGCATCCACATAACCTCTAACCTACCCACGATAAACCTACCTCCAGAATTATCTTTGTATGTTATTGTATTGGCAGGTGTACCAGAAACTAAAGCGGGGAAAAGGGAAACCCAGTCAGAACCAAAGAACAAATGTCTGTTTTGGTTGGCTAAACATCAGCAGTTTGCTTATGAAAAGGCAGGAGAAATCCTCATGACCCGTAGGGTCAGTTGGGTGGGCAATAGACCAAAAGATATATATATTTTTATTTATTTTATTTTTAGAGTTTTATATAGCGCAAACTAGACCCGAGGATATCAGGTATCAGAGCGCTTTACATGAGCACCAGTCTCGTTACAGATGGACACGTTCATTTTTGTTAGGCACGGGGAGATTAAGTGATTTGCACAGAATCACAGGATGTTGAGCATTGCTGCCATGACTCGAACCCGGTTCCCCAGCTTAAAGGTCGACCGCTCTAGCCGTAAGGCTACATCCTCTCCCCCAATATGCGAAGGGATTGTGTAGTGATCAACTTTAAAAACCCCATGACTGTCCAACACATCTTGCGCATGAATTGTTTTGTCCGGGATGCAGGTGGGATGATCAGGCCCCTTCCGCTAACCTACTTTTACATACCAATCCAAATTATTCCAATTAGTACAAGTAATAGCCCGATGCAGGTCTAGTGGTACCAAAATCAACCGCAATAGGGACAGTGGCACCAACCACCCAGACCCCTATTATTCAATCTACCTGTAGCAAATAGATTTGGGGTCTTGGAAGAGGTAGACTGACTAATACCAAAACATAACCCTGACCAGGCGATCACCCATCAAAGAGTCCCAATGGAGTTGGATACATCAACCAGCAGGAAGTATAGTATGGGTACCACACATTGGGTAGGGGTGGAAATAGCGAAGGTGCACACGGAATCGAACTCAAGAGGTAGGGACAAGGGAGTCACAACGGAAGGGCCTAGGGCCATGAGTCTGAACCTAATTGATAATCCAACGAGCGTACATCTAAGTCCCTCCAACTCCCACGCCCAGGCTGATGTACTAGGAACGCCAGATGCCCCTAGTCCCCTAGTTAATACTGTACATCAGGAAGGTGTTCAAACTAGGTCATTGGGGAAGTGCTTTAGTGACTACCTTAGGGAAGAACTGCCCCCTAACACTGACATCAAGGGTGTTATCCCAGCAAAACATAACAAATTAACCAAGCTGAGGATATTATCCTGGAATGCCGCTGGCCTCAAAAGCAAACTGAACTGCCCTGACTGGGGGTCTTTGTGGATCAATTTGATGTATGTATGTTTCAGGAAACCTGGGCAATGGAGGAGGTATTGTGCATGGGATTTGCGGCATTTAGAATAGCTGCCACCTCAAGGGGAAAGGGTAGGCCATCTGGGGGCCTATGTATCTGGGTAGGCTCTCACCTGGGTTGCACGGCCAAACAGTTGGAGTCTTCCTCCGATGATATCCAGGGCATCCTACTTATGTTTACACCAAATATTAGATTAGCACTGGTTAATGTCTATTCTAGGCCAGTGAGGTTCAGCTAAGAATCTTTGACCATAGATCAACTAGCCCGTTTTATCCCCATCCTCACCAAAAATGTCATGATGCTCATAGGGGGTGATTTTAACTGCCAATTGAAGCCCCTGGTTGATTCTAAAGGAACACCATCTTCTGAAGAAGATTTGTTATGGGCAATCCCTGAGTCTAACATTCCACCAATTAGGACATGGACACCGCTTGCTCTCCAGATTAAATCGCTCACTTTAAACTACTCTATAAGAGCTTGTAATGGGTGCACAAATTCTGACTCTCCAGGGAAGCTAACTTTCAATAGGGTTGGTCATTCCTCCATTTTAGATTACATCCTGGTAGAAACCAGGATGTGGGGCAGGGTCGTTGATTTTGCTGTCTTGCCTTGACACGACAGCAATCACAATGCTCTGGTTGTGGAGTTGGAGTTGCCAGTCCCGAGGAAAAGCTCCAACCCCAACACACCAGCAGACAGTAGATTACTACTCACTAATGATAGGAGGAAAATAAGATGGTCGGTGATTGAACAATCACCCGAAAGGCTGGCCTCCCTATATGAAACTATTATCCCGACCCTATTGGAAATAGAAAAGTTTATAACCGCAGATGGTACTTTTACCTCTCTAACTGGAGTGACCAAGACCCATGAGACACTGGCAGCTAACCTGATGGCCATATTCTGGCCAGTGGGTTCTTCTGGGGGGGGGTATAAAGGTACAGCGGTCTTGGTTTGATGACCGCTGTCGGGTGACTAAGCGGGCCCTGATAGACACTATCAAATCCAAGTATAGAACCCAAATTTAAAAAATGAGGGCATCTTATAGAGATAGCATTACTCTCGCAAAAAAACTTGGGAGATGGACCAATGGGTCTCTTTGAAACGGGCCCTATCAACCAATGATATGAAAGCTTTCTGGAATATAATTAACACAGGCTGTAGTGATGGGAAGCAGGCTATAGAGCCCAATTCAGCAGCAGACAGCTGGAAAGATCATTTTAGGGCCCTATACACCATGCCGGAGGCTGAGGGCACTATCACAGCACAAGCAACAATTCTACCACAAAACCCCCATATAAAGGTCCCTGAGCTGACTCTGACTGAAGTAATTAGTGCCATATGCAAAATAGCCCCGTGCAAAGCATCAGGACTGGACAAGATACCAGGGGACCTCTTTCAGGCTGAGCCAAAAATTTGGGGACCCTATCTGTAGGTGTTATTTAATGCCATGTTGCAAGGAATGACAATCCCCACAACATGGGCTGGAGCTGAGATCCTTCCAGTGTATAAAAAAGGCTCACCACTATTGCCCATTAACTATAGACCTATTAGCTTAATTGATGTAACCCAGAAAATCTTTGCCCGGGTGCTGTTGGGCCACCTCCAGATCTAGATGGAAGAACATAAAATCCTGAGCCCATTCCAAGCAGGTTTTAGAAAAAAAACATCCACCATTGATCAAATATTTAGGCTCCAACTTCTTTACTGGAAACCGGTGTCCTCAGAGGGTGGCAGTCTCTATCTAATATTTGTGGATCTAAAAAATGCTTTTGACCTGGTATCTAGGGACAAAGTTTGGGCTGTACTAAACGATCTTGGGGTTCCCTTTTATCTTTTGACTATTCTAAGGAGGTTGCACGAAGACAACTATGCCCAAATTAGGTATGGGAAACACGGGGAACTCGCCACACCACTTGCAGTCCACAGAGGAGTCAGACAAGGTTGCATGCTTGCTCCTACCCTGTTCTGCTTATACATTAATGCATTGGTCGATATATTGAATGAGATGAAGGAAACAGATGCCCCGAAGCTAGTGCATAGAAAAGTGCCGACAATGATGTTTGACGACGATACTCTCTTGCTCTCCAAGTCACTGATGGGCATTCAGAGGATCCTTGATAGTTTTGGTGCTTTTTGTAAAAGCAGTAGGCTGGAGATCAACATACAGAAGACGAAATATATGGCATTCAACCCAGCTAGTTCGACACGTCCCAATCCTCTCATGAATGGTATCCCACTTGAGAGGGTATCGGTCTTCGAATATGGATTGGGGCCACAAATAGATAAATCAAGCCTCAAGCTAGCGCAGACAGCAGGTGGGTTGGCTAAGCTATTCAGGAACTCCTTCCACTAGCCCGTAGGTCCAGTTATGTAGATTTGTAAAACGCAAACAAGTGGTGCTGTAATGTATGGGGCTGAACTTTGGGGGCACTGTCTTCCAAAAAACATTATCAAGTCTGGAAACAACTTAATTAGGCAGCTATTTGGTCTCCCCCCAGTTACCCACTCACTCCACTGCTCTTGGATCTGGGGGTGAGACCGCTCGCAGAGGAAATTGGCTGTAGATCCCTAATATTCTGGCATCAACTATGGGTGATCCCTGAACTGGCTGAATACAGGACTGAGCTGAAGGAGGTACTGGGTCTCCCGGGCACAGGAAAATTGGCGAGGTTTGTATACATTAAGGATGGACTCCGAATTATAGGCATGTTGGAATAAAAATGTTTTAGCTGTGCTGTTTATGTATTGTACTTCTTAAGTTAGCATTTGCTGCACCATTTTATGTTTAGCCGCCATTTTGAGCCATGATCGAAACAAATTTTTCTCTCTGCCTCTGCTGAATGCAGCTGTGGTAGTTTTCGTTTCTCCAAGGTTGGGCCTTGCCGTACTAATGAATACGCTGTTCTAATTAGCGCATACCTTTCCCACTAGATAGAGGCCTGCTCCCACCTTTGGAGCAGCGGGCACAGGCAGAATGACCTTGGCATTAAGATAGTGTGTGCCCGGTCTCAGGATCGAAACTCATCCTTCTGTACCTTCTTTGTCTAGCTGCCTCCTACTGGAAATTTCCAGTCAGGGCGTGTCTTCATTAGTTTTGAATTGTACATAATGTATCACCATGTTTGCTGAAGTCAGTCTCTCTGCAGCAATCCCAGGAGGCTGGTCAGACTGGACTCCGTTCGAGTGTACCTGAATAAATATACTTGGTTTGTATTCTCTACTGTCTGACCGACTCTTTATTTGTATGGAAGGCTGAGAGGTGGTCACGAGTCGACCCGGGTGGCCCTAATCAGTTCACTTCCTTCAGTTGGCGCCCGAACAGGGACCCCATCGGGTGACCCATCCTTGCCCGCAGACGGGTGAGGAGGTCGGGCCATTGTTGGGTCGAACGGGCGGACCAGGGATCCCTGCATGAGAGAGTTCCTGAACTCGCAGCTGCCCCGTATGTCTGACCGGTCGGTGCCTCGCCCAGCGGTCACCCCGACTGGGGTCCTGATCGGCGAAACCCTTGGATCTGACCATTTGGTCCGAAGAGTCGGCAGTGGAGAATAAATTCGTTTGACCTGTGTGCACCAGGTGAGTTTGTTTTGGTTCTCTGGGGATATGGTACCAATTTGGTTTGCATTTGGTATGGTCTGAGGACCAATTTGGATACAAAGTGTTTGTGAACACTTTGCCAGGCAACATAACGAATTTGGCTTACTTTTGAAAATGCCTGGGTCCAGCCGGCTTTTGGTTTCCTGTTGTCGTTGTTGTTCTGCTGATGCTCGACTGGAAGAAAGTCAGCCAGCGCCTCCGGAAGGCACTCCGAATTTTGATATGTATGTGAAGCATGGCCTTGGCCCTATTATGTTTAGTACGCTATGGCACAAATATACGAGGGACAATGCCGAGTTGCAGTGGCCGTTGACGGGCACTTTTGATGAACAAAAAATTGCTCTTTTACAGGAGAAGTTGTTTGCAAGAAGAAGTAGGCAGTCTATGTTTGATTCTCTCAGAGCATGGCAAAAGGAGGTTAAACAGAGACGAATGAAAGCAGAGAAAGAGGCCCGAAAAGGGAGAATGCAAACATTGACTCAGAAAGCTGTAGCACATGATAGAGAAAAGCAAGAGATAGGGATTGAACGTGAAGATAGGAGATTCCGATTACAGATTGATAAATCTTATGTGGCCCAAGAAGAAAATGATACGTTTGTGGAATAATTGTTAGATACTCGACCCCCACCTCCGTATGCCCCGCAGAGGGTATATCCCGCTCTTCCCTCACAGGCCCAGCTGTCCGGTTCTTCTGTCTCTGCTGTTTCTGCTTCTGTCACTGTTGATCAGACTGCCTTGGCCACGGCACCTCCTGTCCTTTCCATGCCCTCGCCGTCTGTAGCAACTATGACTGTTAGTACTCCTGCAAAGCCTATTGCTTCGGCGTCTCTTTCGCCAACTCTTACACCCGCGACACAGCCAGCAGCGACGTTAGTGCCTACTGCCTCTGCCGTCACTCCCACTATGTTCTTCCATTCCCCGACATTTCCAAGTAGTGGGACACCAGTACGTGAATTTGAGAATAGAGACTGGACAAACTTTAAGGAGCTTATGGGGCGGACGTTATTCCGATCTGATATGGGTGATGAAGAGAAAAAGGTGGTGGCTAATCAGGCTGCGCAATGGGCCCGAAACCCTATTTATGGTGTGGAAGATGTGTGGAGTCTGATGAAAGATTATGAGCCTTTTGTACAACAACATGTCCTTAAGCATAAGTCAGCTACTTTGGTCTTTGGGAGCAGAATTTCAAGGGTGCAGCACTGCAGCAACTCAGCTACTAAACTGCAACCACAAATGCTTTGATAAAGCATCTTTACATGCTAAAAAGCATATAACCAATTCACAAAAGTGAACATTGAAAATGAAAAATATCAGGCGATGAGAGAGGTGATGATTTTGGGGTCCCCCTAACCTAGGGGGAGGACCAAGCAGATGCCTTGAACACAAAGAGCATATCATGCTGAACGAGTCAGTGGTGGTCCCATCCTCTTAGGACCACCTCAAGCTCAGTTATGGGCAAAAATACAATCCCAACCAAAGGCCCTGCAAAGTATTATGGGACGAGATTAGCAGTGGGCAGTGAATATTATAGTATCCAATATCAAAATAATTCTACAAAGAGCTGCAGTTCAACTAGTCGCTATTAGGTGTCCTCACGAGTCAAATGCAAAAGCATTGAAATTATTACATCAAGCTGCAGTTCAACTAGTCGTTGCTAGGTGTCCCTCAAGTCAAATGCTTTTGTATTTGACTCATGAGGGACACCTAGTAACGACTAGTGGAACTGCAGCTTCATGAAAGGGTTTCAATGCTTTTGCATTTGACTCGTGAGGGACACCTAGTAACGACTAGTTGAACTGCAGCTCTTTGTAGAATTATTTTGATATTGGATACTATAATATTCACTGCCCACTGCTAATCTCGTTCCCTAATGCTTTGCAGGGCCTTTGGTTGGGATTGTATTTTTGCCCATAACTGTGCTTGGGGTGGTCCTAAGAGGATGACTATATGCATTTTAGCATGTAAAGTCAGCGATACTTGTTATTTTGCGAAAAGTATATGAGGTTTCTGTTTTATTAATTGTGAGTCCTTTTATTCAACTACGTGGAATTCCGGCAGTAGTACTCCGCCAACTACGCCCACCCCTACTATTAAGACTCAGTTACCTGACCCTAGGAAAAATCCTACCACTTACTATAAAGAATTGACTGAAGCTGCCTCTTCAACTGTGATGACGCTTGTTGATATTGAAATTTTGTTTGGTCTACTAGTTCCGGTCGATATTTGTAGGCAAGTACACATGCAGGATCATGTTGCGGAATTGGGTGGTACCTGGGATCAAATCAAAGTATGGGATCAGGAACGGAAGCCAGGTGATAAGCCTAGAGCAGAGGTACTTGCTTTGCGCGGCCTTATCATTACGTATATGCATTCTCTTATTCCTCCGAGAAAAGTAGATTGGGACAAGTTATCGGATGGTTGTCAGAAGAAAGATGAGAGTGTGTCTGACTTTTTCACTCGTTTCGAAGGTGTGTTCCTAGATTATAGTGGACAGGATTTGTCGATTGAAGGTGGTGTGCGACTGTTTGTTAATAGGTTTGTCTCCAATTTGCTTCTTGAGATTGCGACCCGATTGCAGGCTTCCGAAAGCATCTGGTCCACCTTCTGTTATCTTGAATATGGCCCAGTACTATGAACACAGGGAAAATGAGGATAAGGAGAGGTCTGAGAAGAAGCACAATGATTTGAATATGAAGGTGTTGTTGCAGCAAGCTTCTAGGGGAAATGGTAGAGGACGTGGTGGTTCAGCCCGACAGCTTCCACACACCACCAGGCAGTCGAATACTGCGCCCTTAGGGGCAAATCAGTGAGCATACTGAAAAGGGGGGGGACACTGGCATAGCGAGTGTCCGGTGCTGTTGCAGAAGGTCGCGGCTCCTAGAGGACGAGGTTCTCGTGGACGGGGTCGTGGAGCTGGTGGACAGGACAGGGCTCAGAATACTGTGGCCTCTCTGGGTCGCTCTGATCAGAACTATTTTAATGACGCTCGGGGTGGACAGTATTATCATGATGATTATGATACGGATGAGGTGACAGGAATGTCTTACAGCTTGGACAGCCAGGGACAGAATGAGGAACCAGTTTCGATACCTGTAGATCAACGCGGTCCGTATGTTAGTGCGGATATGCATGGTTCGGCTCAGGAGTTTTTGGTGGATACAGGTGCAACAAACAGCTCTATTTCTTGTTCCTTGGTCCCTGGGGCGGCTCTGTCTGGCCATAATAATGTTTCGGTAGGTTTTTCTGGTGTACCGGTTGTGAGCCCCATTTCAAAACCCCTAGCGTTGACTATTGGTCCTTTCACTGTGGATTCGCCATTCTTGTTGACGTCTAATTGTGGAGAGAATTTGATGGGTTTGGACTTGTTGAAAAATTGCATGCTACGATTTATTGCTCCCCAGTAGGTGTCTATTTAACGATGGGTCCTGATGTGGGGTGCGCTAAGCAGTGTCTATCCAAAGATGCGCCCCTCCCTGCTGAATTTAAGGATGTGCCACCCACACTGTGGGCAACGGGCGACACAGATGTCGGTTTGTTGCAGATATCACCTGTTTCAGTACGTGTCAAGGAAGGTGGTATTTTTTAGGCCTGGGCGGTAAATTCCGTTCCGCTCGCGGAATTTGCGGAATTTGGGTAATTTCGCGTTCCGCGGAGAACGCGGAATTGCCAAAAATTCCGCAATCCGCGGCTTCGCAGAGTTTTTTGCTTGTTCGCGCTTTCAAAATGCGTGTTCGCAAGATATCTCTCCCCGAGCACGCAAACAGCGTTCGCAAACAGGAAAAAAGCATCGCGAACGGGCGGAACAAGCAATTCCGCATTTTCGCTGAACTTTTGCGTGCTCGCGGAGATTTTTTACCGTTTTGCAGAGCTTTGCGTAGCGCGACTACGCAAATTCCGCCCACCCCTAGTATTTTTCACCCCGTATCCCTCAGTATAAAATACCGCAGACAGGTGAGCGAGCTTTGATGCAAATTGTGCGGGATTTGATTGAGAAAGGAGTGGTTGAGGAGATGACTGCTAATGTTTGTAAAAGACCTTTTCTTCCCATTCTCAAAAGGACACCTTCGGGTTCCTCTGAGGATCAAGCAGATGTTTATCGCTTTGTGATTGACTTGCGTGAAGTTAACAAAATAGTGATTCCCCAGTTTCCGGTGGTCCCTGACATTACGACTCTCTTGACAATGATTCCTTCTTCTGCTAAATTCTTTTCTGTCATCGACTTGAAAAACGCATTCTTTAGTATTCCCATTCATCCTGATAGCAGATATCTGTTCGGGTTCACCCTAGCTCGTAGAAGCTTTAGATTCTGTCTCACTCCTCAAGGCTATACAGAGAGTCTGAGTATCTATAGTCAGGCATTGAAAAGTCAGCTTGATTCCTTGTCACTCCCTACAGGTAATGTATTGCTTCATAATGTCGATGACTTGCTCATCGCCTCGGATACAGAACAAGGTTGCAGAGACAGTACAGTTAAATTGTTGCTACATTTAGCTCAACATGGCCATAAAGTATCCCTTTCCAAATTTCAGTATTGTCAACAGGAAGTCACCTACTTAGGTCACCTACTGTTGAAGGAGGGTAGGAGATTGACTCCTGAGCGCATCAGTACCATTGTTAAAATGCCCATTCCGCAAACTCAGAAAGATGTGCGCGCTTTCATAGGTATCACTTCCTATTGCAGGCAGTGGATACCTGGCTATTCGCTGCTTATTAAGCCCCTTCTTGCATTAACACTAAAAGATGTGCATGAACCCCTGCCTTGGACGCCTGAGTGTCAGCAGTCTTTGGAGCAATTAAAAACTGTGCTTTGTTTGGCTCCAGTGCTCGGTACCCCTAACTACGCTAAATGCTTTGTATTGTACGTCCATGAGATGGGTGGTTGTGCGCTTTATGTTTTGACACAAAAATTTGGGTATAAGCAACGACCATGTGTTTATTCCTCTGCTGTGCTTGACCCTGTCGCATGAGTCCTCCCGAGCAGTCTAAGAGCGGTCGCGGATGTGGCTGTCTCAATAAGACAATCGGCTGGACTCGTACTTGATACTGACCTCATAGTTATGGTACCCCATGCTGTGGATACACTTTGAATAAGACAAGGACACAGCACCTCACCAGTGCACATCAGACAGGTTACGAGCTAACGCTCTTTGTGAAGCACATTACGATCAAACGCTGTGCCACTCTGAATCCAGCCATGTTACTACCTCTCCCTTCTGAGAATGAGGAGATTGACATACATGATTGTATCTTCCGGACGGAAGAAGAGACAAAAGGACGGGTAGACCTGACTGATGTTCCCTTATCTGACCCCCAAGGGGAACTATATGTCGATGGTTCTTGCTTTAAGCTACCAGATGGTACTACAACTGCTGCGTACGCCATTACTACACTGCGTACAGTAGTTGAGACATCACGAATTCCCTATCAGTCGGCCTAAGCTGCAGAGCTTGTTGCCCTTATGTTATGGCTTGGCGCAGCAAACTATAATGTCCCGGGGTGGGCACCCTGGGACATTGCAGGAGCCGGCCATGGGGGGTGGCAGTCCCCAGGGCCATTATTGGCTCCAGGAGGGGGGGCCGAGTGGCCCCCTCCAATGTTAATTTAGATCTGGGGAAGTGGTGGTCCCTGGGGATGTGGGGGGCCATGCAGCCCCCATATTTAATTTTAAAGTGTTGCCCCAGGGAGGCGGTGGTCTGCTGGGCAGCAGGGGTGCCCCATGGGCACCCCCACTCTAATTTCCTTTTAGCTCTGGGGAGGTGGTGGTCCCTGGGGCCACCCCCGTGTTAACATTTTCTTTTGCCCCGGGGAGGTGGCGGTCCCTGGGTCTTCAAGAGGGCCGGACGGGCCTCCCCGCATTAAAATTCAAATTTTGCCCTGGGGAGGTGGTGGTCCCCAGAGCACGGTGGTTGCTGAACAAGCAACCCCCTCACTATTATTTAAATGAAGCCCCCTCCTTTATTTGTACACTGCCCCGGGATCTGGTCCACCCGGGGGCCAATTAATAACAAATCGCGGAAGCCCGCACTTCATTTTTCATTAAAAAAAATTTGGCTAGATTTGTGGATCCAACGCGATTCCCGCTGAACGTATTTTAAGAAAATGCTTTTTTGTCCCTGCGGGGTCCCTGTTGGACCCCCCCCCCAAGAGTCCTAGGAGGTCAGGGTGTTTTAATGTTTTTTCCTGTGACTCGATTCAACCGAGTCACAAGATGGCTGCCAACACTTCCTGGTTTGAAGTGTTGACAGCCAATCAGATCTCAGCACGAGATCGGGAAGGGTTACGGATCCACCACGTCCCTATTAATACAATTGGAAATTTCTTTAACTAACTCCAAAACTACTGAACATATTTACACCAAACAACAAAAAGGCACATCCCTGAAACAACATCTACCTTCCTGCCAACTGCACGAGAGCTCATCCACCAGCTCTCTAACAGTTAATTTTTTTTAAATTAAGGATTATTATAACTTAGAGGCCTGCTTGGACGAAATACAACCGGCACTAGCCAGGAAACTATATGTGCAATTTAGGCATGGGTCTCTTCCCCTGCGTGCATTTCCTAATAAATGGGCCGGCAGCTCCGCCCTAGGGTGTCCTGCATGCAGTAGCAAAGAGGAGACAGAACTCCATGTATTCTTCTTTTTTCCTGGATACAAAAAAGGTAGGCAAAGTTGGCTGATCCAACTATGTAGGAATCTTGGCTCCAGGCGTTGTGAAGAAGTATTTAGACTTCTGCAATATAACACCCAAATACCAATGTATTTGCTGTGTCGTGCTTTTTAACTTCCATATGGTGTGCAAGTCACTCTTAGAAATTAATTAATGGACTTAAGCTGACCGATTTTCATCTTTGATCCGTCTCATATCAATTTTAACTTTGTTTTTAGTTGGGTTTTAGTTAATCTTAAACTTGTAAAAATTGTGAACACTAATTGCAAGTACTCCCACTATAGGGGATTCCCTTTCGGAGGGTGTCCCTGGGCAGCAGAAGGCACGAGATTATATTGATGGTCACTTTCCGGCAAGTAGTTTGTACAGCATGGCAAACGTTTAGTATTATATATAATTTTATATCCCTTTTTAGATATCCAATGGGGCGGACTTGAAGATGTACATTTCTAATTACGTGTTTTTATGTACTGTATGATTATTGCACATGCACTTTTATGGTCTTCTGACCGAAATAAAGTATACAAACGAATGAACTAATTTTAAACACAGTCATTTATGCTGGCATAATAAAATTAATATACATTCAGTATACCAATTTCACTTTCTACGTTCCTACTCACTGTACTTTTAGTTAATGTTCTCATCAAAGTAGCCTTCTATTTTTCCTTCTAGTAAGGTGTCCAGAAGCTACACATTGTTTTCATCTTACAAACATTCACTATTCTTTTTTCTAAATATACTTTTATATACTACCACCTAATTAACATACCTACAAAAGCTCTTTGCTGTTCTCTCAGTTTTATTTCTATGTCTGGTAACATCTGTTTTCATTTGAAATCTCCAGTCAGAACTCCTGAAAACCACCAACTCTCTCCGTAAAAAAAGGCTACCCATCACCATGTGGTCTTACTTATGCTGCTCTACTTAACAAATCACAGGCTTCCTTTCATCTTCCTTTATTGTTGTGCCACTTCTAAATGGTCAGTATTTCGTAAGCCCTTTCTGTGTTTCCTGTATGCCCAATTTGATTGTTTTTTCCACGAATCCTCCACGACTCTCAGCGCGCCCCAACGTGTAACTTCATGGTAGATTCATGGGTCCACACAGGGACTACGACTGTATGTGGGAGTGTCTGAGTGGGTCTGTGAGTGGGTGTGTAAGTGTGTGAGTGGATCTGTGAGCAGGGGCAGCTCCTCCACAATGGCGGACGAGCGTTGGCTCCCCGCCAGCAGGGTAAAAAACCGAAAATAAACCCCTGTTTATCATCATTTTATTTTATGTCCCGGAGTCTTAGGGCTGGGGCCAGAGGGATAACAGGCACCCATGGGGAGTGGTATGCACTGTTATCAGTGCACATGATGGTTTGGCCGGCCAGCCAAAGTGTCATGAGCACAGAAGCTCTCTCCAACCCAGCTACATTGCTGGGTTGGAGACAGCAAAGCACAGGCTCCCAGTCTCACAAATCCTCGGCACTCAGGCCAATCCTGAAGCTGCTCTCAAGTGTGAGAGCGCTTCAGGTTTGGCCGCAGGGAAGTCTGGGAGCCTCTGCCTGCAGTGGAGCCACAAGAGGAACAGAAGACGATGATGTGGCAGGCTGCAGGTGGCAGGTAAGTTCTTTTTTTCTCTCCTTTTTATGTTGATCATCGTCCGCCCACCCCGCTATGCACCTCTCCTCTGACACCGGCTGCTAAAGTCTGTGAGTGGGTGTGTCAATGTGTGTTTGGATCTGTGAGTGGGTGTGTGAGTGACTGAGTGGGTATGTGAGTGTCTGAGTGGGTGTGTGAGTGGGTGTGAGTGTCTGGATCCATCAGTTGGTGTGTGAGTGTCTTTGTAGGTCTGTTAGTGGGTGTCTGAGTTTCTGTGAGGGTCTGTAAGTAAGTGTATGAGTGTCTGAGTGGGTCTGTGAGTGGGTGTTTGAATATATATATATTTTTTTAAGTCACTGCGAGCTCTGCTGATCCATCACGAAGTTACACGGGGGCGGCACAGAGCACCGCAAGGGTTCCACGGATCTCGCATTTGTGGCAAAAAAATGTTTTCGGCAACTTAGTAACCAACATAAATACTTTTGCTACCTCTGTTACAAAAATATGAGGTCAGGGATCCTCTACCTTGATCCCTTCATCGATTTTATGCACTACTTTTCAACCCCGACACATAAATGGTGGTTGCAACTTTTCTCTCAAGTTGCAGCTAGACAAATAAGGGCCTTGCTGTGGCACATGGAGCCACAGATTCACCCCGGGTGGATTTGCAGAAGGTCCCTAGATACCTATATTTGTTTTTCCTTTAATATCTCAAAAACATCTGAACGGATTTACATCAAATGACAAAAATGTTGCTTTCTGAACCAAGACCTACCTTTCTGCCAAATTTGGTGTAATTCCATCCAGTGGTTCGGGCTGTAGTCGTGTTCAAAATCCCTATGGGAAATTGCATGGGGATAAAGCGTTTTGGGACCCTCTCTTCTTCTCAGCCCCAGCTTTACGATTCACTCTGACACAACATAGCAGCTGAAATGAGTGTCATACTTAGTTTGAAACTTTCATGAAAATGTGTTAAACAGCGCCAAAGTTATTAGCAAAATAAGAAATGCTTTTCCTATGGTAACTAGGTCCTACCTGTAACCGCCTACTAGCAACCGAAATGAAAGTTTCAGGGTGATCTGTCAAGTGGGGCTGAGAACCAGGGGGTGCTTATAAGCACGTTTTCCCGATGTTAATTCCCATAGGACCTTTAGACAAGGCTACAGCCCGAACTGCTGAATGGAATTACACCACAGTTGTCAGGAAGGTAGATGTTGGTAGGGGTGGGCGGAATTTGCGGAGTCGAGTTGCGCAAAGTTCCGCTAAACGGTAAAAAATCTCCGCGAGCTTCGCAAAGTTCCGCGAGCATGTGGAATTGCTTGGTCCGCCCGTTCGCGATGGGTTTTTCGTGTTCGGGGACGCTGTTTGCGTGCTCGGGGGGAAATATCTGGCAAACTTACCCATCCGGTCGCCAAATGGCGCGGCCATCTTGTTTCACTTGTCCCGCCCGTTCGCGATGCGTGTTTCCTGTTCGTGAACGCGGATGTCCGGTGGCGCGTCCGAATGACGTGTTCGCAATCGCACACTCTCGTGGCGCACGCGAAAGGATAGGAAAACTCATCAGCGAACGCAGAGATCCCGGTAAGGCGCGAACAAGGAAAAGATTCCGCTACGCCGCGGATGCCGGAATTTTCGGTAATTCCGCGTTCTCTGCGGAACGCGGAATTACCAAAATTCAGCAAATTCCGCGAGCGGAACGGAATTTACTGCCCACCCCTGGATGTTGGTTCAGGGATGTGCCTTTTTTGTTGTTTGGTGTAAATCCGTTCAGTAGTTTTGGAGTTAGTTAAAGAAATTTCCAATTGTATATATAGGGACGTGGTGGATCCGCAACACTTCCTGATCTCGTGCTGAGATCTGATTGGCTGTCAACACTTCAAACCTGGAAGTGTTGGCAGCCATCTTGTGACTCGGTTGAATCCAGTCACAGGAAAAAACATTAAAACACCCTGACCCCCTAGGCCTCTTGGGGGGGGTCCAACAGGGACCCCGCAGGGACAAAAAAACATTTTCTTAAAATACGTTCGGCACGAGTCGCGTTGGATCCACGAATCTAGACAAATTTTCTTTTTTTAAATGAAGTGCGGGCTCCCACGATTTGTTATTAATTGGCCCCCGGGTGGACCAGATCCCAGAGGCAGAGTACAAAGGAGGGGGCTTCATTTAAATAATAGTGAGGTGGTTGCTTGTTCGGCAACCACCGTGCCCTGGGGACCGCCACCTCCCCAGGGAAAAATTAGAATTTTAATGCGGGGAGGCCCGTCCGGCCCTCCTGAAACCCCAGGGACGGCCACCTCCCTGGGGCAAAAGAAAACATTAACACGGGGGCGGCACGCCCCCCTGCAGCCCCAGGGACCACCACCTCCCCGGAACTAAAAGGAAATTAGAGCGGAGATGCCCATGGGGCACCCCTGCTGCCCAGCAGACCACCGCCTCCCTGGGGCAACACTTTAAAATTAAATATGGGGGCTGCATGGCCCCCGCAGCCCCAGGGACCACCACTTCCCCAGAGCTAAATTAACATTGGAGGGGGGCACCCGGCCCCCCCCCTCCTGGAGCCAATAATGGCCCTGGGGACTGCCACCCCCCATGGCCGGCTCCTGCAATGTCCCAGGGTGCCCACCTCAGGACATTATAAGTTGCTGCGCCAAGCCATGGCAAACACTGCTCTGCTTCGAGTAAGTGAGAGCGTGTAAATGCTCTCGCTTACTCAAAGCGGAGCAGAACTGCTTTTGGACAGAGGGAGCTCCCTCTGTCCAAAAGCAATGCTGGCTCCCGTAGGATGCCGGGAGTCAGCAGGGACCGCGGGAGCATTCAGGCTCCCCCCATGGTCCCCAACAGATGAGTGGGTGCCCTGGATGTGACCAGGGCACCCACAGTAGAGGCCTGGCCTCAGGAGATGGGGTCCCCGGGGCCAAAATCGGCATAAGATGAGGGCCACGCAGCCCCCTTTTCTTTTTTATTTAAAAAAATAAAAGGCGCAGGCCCTGTGGAATGGGGTCCCCAGGGGTGAAAAAGGCCCGGAAGGGGGGGCATGAGTCCCCCCTCCCTTTAAATAAAAAAAAGTGAAACAAAAGAAAGGCGGGGGATGGGGTCCCCAGGGCAGAAATCAGCCTGGGGAGGGGGGCCACGTGGCCCCCCTCCTCATTCTAAAAATGCCTGGCCCCGGGGGATGTGGTCCCCGGGGCCAAAATTGGCCTAGGGAAGAGGGGCTACGCAGCCACCATCCCTAAAAATAAAAATATATATATATAAAAAAAGCCCAGCAACTCGCCAGAGGCCCGCCCCCATTTTCCACCACTCTGCAAACACCCCTCCTGGCATGCTGTTGGTTGGGGGATGAAGTCCCCCCGCCTTCAGAGGGAGGGACATGGCCACCGAAAACCTCTCAGCAAACCCACTGTGTGGAACTTACTAGAGGTAAAAGGAGGGGTAGTTGGATCCCAGGGACCCTCAATAGCCAATGGAACTTCATCCCCCTACTAGTAGTGTGCCAGGAGGCGCGTTTGCAGAGGACGTCCTTGGAGGCCAACTCACCCCCGTTACCTCCAGTAAGTCCCACACAACTGGATTGCTAAGAGGTCTTCAGAGGAAACGCCCCCTTCTTCCACCACTCTGCAAACACACCCCTGGCGCACTACTGGCTGGAGGGATGAAGTCCACTTTACTCCTGAGGGACCTTGGGGCCAAGAAGCCCTCCTGGTACCTTCTGTAAGTCCTACACAGCGGGATTCCTGAGAGCTGGTCAGAGACCATGCCCCCTTTCTCCACCACTGATATTATCAGTGAATGTCATTTGAGATGGCATGAGTGATGTCGCAGACCAAGTCATGAATGATGTATTATGTGAGGTCATAAGCAGTGCATTGCGGGGGCGCGTTTTATAGTTAGCTCAGCTAGTTAAAACTCCTGAATTTCACTGGTTTTGTATGAGTGAAACCTGAGCCTAACTATAACGTCTCTGTAACCTTTGTTTTTTTTCAGTGACTTTCTAAGGTTTTTTAAATGCTAATTCCTAACTGTAGCGTCCCTGTAACCTTTGGTTTTTTTCAGCGAATATATATATATATATATATATATATATATATAATATATATATATATATATATATTTTTTTTTTTCAAGGTACGTAGATGTGCAGTTAAAAATAGTACATCTATACTTCCCTATTTACACATACCTTTCAATATTTTGGTCCATGATATTTTGGCTACAATATTTAAATATATTCCCTACTCAATATTCAAGACTGCAGTAATTCTTTATTACATCTGCGTAGCCAGGTGCCATAGCTAAACTTCAGTCTTCATGAAATAGGTCAAAGTTTTTTTAATTGACCCAAGTGATCTACAATAAATTATTTCCCAGCCACCCGATGACCACTTCCTGCTCTAGGAAATGCCAATGATGGGCTCAGCACCTGGCCAGTCCAGAAACTTTGTGGATGGGGAGGAGCTCAGTACTGAGGAAAGGGATGGGGGCTAAGCACCACTAGCCCCCTCTGTAGCAACATGTGGCAGGTCAAACTACCTCTCATGGTTCCCCTCTTTTTTTTTTTTTTACTTTGGGAGCTTTGTATGTTGCAAAGCTCCCAAAATGTTAACAAAATATGCAAGGTTGTGAGTCCAAAATCTTCACAGCTTTGCACTCCGCTATTATAGCGGTGATGAGGTTTTGCTTTCTGTGACAAATTGCACATGATGGAAGTAACAAAAAAGTGTTGAGATATGAAAGCATTTGTGTTCTTTGTGTTGTTATCTTGGAATATAGCACTCACTGTTCTAGCATGAGAAATTGTTGGGACTAAGGGGTCTATTACGATGGCGGGCGGAAAACCACCCCGACCGCCATGGTAGTGGAAAACAACCGCCCGCCGGTACCGCGGCAAAACCGGCGGCCAGATTAGGATGTCCCGCCAAAAAAAAACGACCGCGGCGGTAAGAGCCACCGAAAAACCGCTCTTAGCAGGCGGAGAAGGCGAAAACCCGTCTGCGGCGGTCGGATTCTCGGAGGAAAAAAATCAAACCGCCGCCACGACAGCGGAGACACCGCACGGAACATTAGGATATCCCCGATGTGACCGCGGTACGTTCCACTGAATCCGACCACCGAAAACGCCAACAGTGATGAATGGGAGAGCCGCCGGAAGAACTGCAGCATAGCCACCGCTGCGGACGCTCCGTGACAAATATGGCGGTCGACAGAAAAAAATCACAACAAGGTGACAAAGTGCACACAGCAAACTAGCCATGCACCCAAAAAGACATAACACACCCCAAAGACACAACCACATGGCAACTATAAAAATCCAAATCCCAGGACAACCCACACAACACACCTGACAGCAATACCCCATTTGGACACACCCACATAGCTGGGTATAAAACCAGCCCCTTCCCTGACCACAATCCTTTGCAATACTCCACAACTGAAGGGCCCAACACCAGAGCACAAAGGAGAGGCAAATCTGCACACCATCACTACTCACACCACACACAGCACCACCACCACTTCCACACCTGCACCTCTAACCCCTCTGCACATCACACACCATACACATCACCCCCACCCCACCACTTACACACCTGCACCTCAAACCCCTTAGCACATTACACACCATGGCACCACAGAAAATGCCAAAATTCACAGATAGTGAGTTGGCAGTCATGGTAGATGAGATAGTCAGAGTTGAACCACAACTGTTTGGTAACCTGGTCCAACAGACACCATTAGCCAGAAGAAATCAAATGTGGGCAAGGATAGTCGATAAGGTCAATGCAGTAGGGACCATCCCACGCAACAGACAGGAAATCATCAAGCGGTGGCATGACCTGAAGAGTGTTGTCAAAAAGAAGAAGAGCAAGAACCATGAGCTGGCTCAGAGGACTGGCGGTGGCCCTCCCGTTCCACCAAGAACATTCACTGCATGGGAGGAGAAGGTGCTTGCCATACTGCATCTAGAGAGTCTCACAGGAGTACCCGGGGGAGTGGAGGCTGGTAATAACAAACAAATGTAGACCATTACACAGCAATGTACTGTCAAGCACAACTACAAAGCTACATCTCAGAGGCACAAGTATATCCATATGCACCACAATATCCAACACATGTCCCACAGATGTAACATCCACTACATCTGAATCACCCCAAAAGGTAGCCAACATTTACAGGGTTGTATGTGCCCAGGCAAATAGCACTACAACTCCCACCAGGCCCCCTTTCCCACCCCATAGCAGGATGGAGCACTCCACACCCAGAAGCATTGGGAAGCCATTGTCTCACTACAAACAAACTAACAGCTAGGTAGCCATCTTCCCTGGGAGGGCTGTTTGGGGGTGGGAGGCCTGCAGTACTACGCCCACCAGGCCCCCTGTCCCACCCCTGAGCAGTATGGAGCACTCCACATCCAGAAGCATTGGGAAGCCATTGTCTCCCTACAAACAAACTAACTAACAGGTAGGTAGCCATCTTCCCTGGGAGGGCTGTGTGGGGGTGGGAGGCCTGCAGTACTACTCCCACCAGGCCCCCTGTCCCACACCTGAGCAGGATGGAGCACTCCACACCCAGAAGCATTGGGAAGCCATTGTCTCACTACAAACAAACTAACAGGTAGGTAGCTATCTTCCCTGGGAGGGCTGTGTGGGGGTGGGAGGCCTGCAGTACTACCCCACCAGGCCCCCTGTCCCACCCCTGAGCAGGATGGAGCACTCCACACCCAGAAGCATTGGGAAGCCATTGTCTCACTACAAACAAACTAACAGCTAGGTAGCCATCTTCCCTGGGAGGGCTGTTTGGGGGTGGGAGGCCTGCAGTACTACTCCCACCATGCCCCCTTGTTCCCCAGCACATCAAGATGGAGCACTCCCTCCCACCCAGATGCTTGTGTCAGTCATTGCACTGTCCACTTCAAACTAACAGGTAGGTAGCCATCTTCCCTGGGAGGGCTGTTTGGAGGTGGGAGGCCTGCAGTACTACTCCCACCAGGCCCCCTGTCTCACCCCTGAGCAGGATGGAGAACTCCACATCCAGAAGCATTGGGAAGCCATTGTCTCACTACAAACAAACTAACAGGTAGGTAGCCATCTTCCCTGGGAGGGCTGTGTGGGGGTGGGAGGCCTGCAGTACTACTCCCACCAGGCCCCCTGTCCCACCCCTGAGCAGGATGGAGCACTCCACACCCAGAAGCATTGGGAAGCCATTGTCTCACTACAAACAAACTAACAGGTAGGTAGCCATCTTCCCTGGGAGGGCTGTGTGGGGTTGGGAGGCCTGCAGTACTACCCCACCAGGCCCCCTGTCCCACCCCTGAGCAGGATGGAGCACTCCACACCCAGAAGCATTGGGAAGCCATTGTCTCACTACAAACAAACTAACAGCTAGGTAGCCATCTTCCCTGGGAGGGCTGTTTGGGGGTGGGAGGCCTGCACAACAACTCCCACCATGCCCCCTTGTTCCCCAGCACATCAAGATGGAGCACTCCCTCCCACCCAGATGCTTGTGTCAGTCATTGCACTGTCCACTTCAAACTAACAGGTAGGTAGCCATCTTCCCTGGGAGGGCTGTTTGGGGGGGTGGGAGGCCTGCAGTACTACTCCCACCAGGCCCCCTGTCCCACCCCTGAGCAGGATGGAGAACTCCACACCCAGAAGCATTGGGAAGCCATTGTCTCACTACAAACAAACTAACAGGTAGGTAGCCATCTTCCCTGGGAGGGCTGTTTGGGAGTGGGAGGCCTGCAGTACTACTCCCACCATGCCCCCTTGTTCCCCAGCACATCAAGATGGAGCACTCCCTCCCACCCAGATGCATGTGTCAGTCATTGCACTGTCCATTTCAAACTAACAGGTAGGTAGACATATTATGCCCTCTTGTCCCATCCCTGAGCAGGATGGAAGCCTCCACCACACACACACATAGATGTGACACAAATCCAACCCAAATGTGAAAACAGAACAGGTAAGTAGCCAGTACATGCACTCAGCCATTCCTCCCAAAAAGTATGGTGCCATATTGCAACACCAGCCCTCTCATCACACAAAAATACACACAGATCCAATTACCACTCACAGTGTGCAGACAGCTAAGCAAATGTAACTGCCACAGCAACCAAAGTGTGACACACCAATTCACATGTAGAAGAAAGTCTGTGCACAATCATGCACAGCACTGAATACCATGTGTAAGTGCCATGTGGCCAGAGCAGCAAGGACCATATGTAAACAAAGAAAGCCTGGTTGTTGGTACAAATTCATATTTGCACTTGACACTACAAAGGTATTCATGAGATGACAATGGCCAGGACATGCTCAGATGTAACGTCTGCCAGGGCAGAGTGACCAACAAAGAGGCGCCACAGAAATGCTTTGTTGCGCCAGTCCCTATATGGCAACATGTCCCTGTAATCACAAAACATGCACGTGGCACATGGTATGTTGTGACACCTCACACCATGGATAACTAATGCATGTACCTCAACATCATCTCAGGAGGGACAGTAGTGCGCATACAAACAATGTGATGACGAGTCAACTGTGTGGTGTACAAACAGTGAATAATACACAGCCAACACAAAGCTTGCGGGGTGCACTACAATGACCATTTCTCATCGGTCCCACAGGTGACCAAGAACTGACTGCAGAGAACAACACCAGCAACCTGCAGAGCCAGTCTCCCCCCCCCAGAACATGGACTCTCGGATGTTGACTACAGGTATTCAGAGGACGATGAGCCCGGAGCCGGCCCATCTGGTGGGCCAGGGCGCAACCGGTCCCAGGAACCCATCGTCCCCCCACCACATCTGCAGCAACACCAACAGCTACGCAGACCCCTGCTGTTACGGCCTGTGCGTCCTACACCACCACCAGTGCTGCCTGCAACACCCTCCCTGTCCCAGAGGATGACCACCCCACACCACCAACTGAGGTGGGCAGGGAGAGGATGCAGGTGCCTACAGTGGTGATGCAACAGGTCCGTGGCAGCAGGGCAGGTGGGAGTGGTAGGGTCACTCACAGACAACCAGAGCCTGGGACCGAAGCCCTGGACAGCATAAACAGAGTCCTTGGGGCATATGAACGGGCCCAGGGATGAACGGCCCAGGCAGAAGAAGATTCCCGCGAGCTCCTCCTGCTGAAGAGGTCCATGGACACCCTCATGGGACAAATTGTGGACCTCTTGGGCCAGATAGTGGCGGCACTGAGGGACAGGCCTGCGCCACAAACAACACCTCCACCTCCCCCTGCTGAGCTGCAGGATGACAGTTCAACATCCTCCCCTGCGGCCACAGAGAGGGGTGAGTCCTCAGACCCCACAGGCCCCACAGCAGAGGCCCCCCCCTGCCAAGCGACGAAGGGGCCGTCCCAAGAAATCCCTGGGAGTATCCTGTGGCAAAGCACCTGCCAAACGTCAGTCACGGAGCCAGCCATGATGGCAACACTCTTCACTACTGCATTGACTTATTGGACTGTCCTTCCCCACACTGCCTTGTGAATGGCATCTGTCTGTTGGACTGGGTCACCACATCAATATGGTGACTACTCGATTCTCTCACTTACCATAACTGTCAACTCACTGCTTCACTAATCACCTCAATGTAAATGTTCACCCCTCATATGTCACCATTGTAAATAAAACTCCTTACACACATGTTGTTGTTTCTGCTCCATCTTTATTCCAGGATGTGCAGTCATCACCATGATTAAAATGTACCAGGAGTATGGAATGTATGTAGGCAAGGAGAGGCTGAAGGGACCTAGGAAAACAGAACAAGATTCACTAGTCTGGGTGTGGCATCACAGACATCACACAACACATACCATAAAGCTAATACAACATGCACACATCACAATGAGCAACAAGTGCCAACATACATATCCTGTAGATGTTCAAAATTACCCTGTCCCATAAACATTGTCAGCCACCACTGAGTCAACAACCGGCTGCAGTCACAAAGCTCACATACACCTTCACAACAACAGCAACATCATCAGACAATGGGTCCGTTGTACATTGAAACTCACCTTCAAGTGAAGTAGCGGCTGATGAGCTGTTGATGCAGGTCAACACCATCCTCCTCTCCACTGTCCTCATCACTGGACACGGGTTGGTTTGTTTGCAGCTGGGGGTCTTGGCTGCTCATAATCATCCAGGAGCAGGGGGATATCCTTGCGAATGGCTAGGTGTGTCAGACAGCAATCTGACACACCTTCCTGGGCGAGTACATGAGTGCACCTCCCGTCCTGTCAAGGCAGCGAAATCGTGACTTCAGGAGACCAAAAGTCCGCTCCACCACACAACGTGTCCTCCCATGGGCATCATTGTAGGGTACATCAGCTGGTGTCCTGGGATTCCACAGTGGGCTCAGCAACCACAGACGGTTGGGATATGCAGTAACCTAGGTGTGAGAGACACAGATAAACCTTGTAATTATACTGTGGCAGAGGACAGCATGTCACACACACAGCACGCTACTGGACTCTTCGTACTCACCCACAATCCATGCACGCTCAGGAAGCAGATTAGCCATGAGCTGTGGTACAATGCTGTTCAGCATGATGTATGAGTCATGGGCTGAGCCTGGATATTTGGCACACACGTGCGTGATAATCATGTCCGCCTGGCACACCACTTGCACATTTATGGAGTGGAAATGTTTTCAATTCCTAGGAATGTGCTCCCGTGCCTGTGGTGGAACAAGCCCAACATGGGTGCAATCAATGGCCCCAACAACATGGGGGATGTGTCCAAGGGCATAAAAGTCTCCCTTTACAGCCGCCAATTCCGGCACCCTGGGGAGATGGATATACCTGTCCTTGTAAATCATCATGGCGGACAGGACATCACGCAGCACCATGCTGAACATGGGTTGTGACATCCCACCTGCGCTGGACACCATGTGCTGGAATGATCCAGAGGCAAAAAAATGCAGAGCCGCCATCACCTTAGATGTTGGGGTGAAAGCTGTTGGATATGTTCTTCGAGGCTGCAGGTGGGGCTCCAACATAGCACAGAGGTTTTGTAGGGTGGCTCTGTCCAGATGGAACTTCCGGATGACCTCCTCATCCTCCATGTCTGCCAGCACGGTGTAGGGACGATGCAGATTTGGTCTCCTCCTAGTTGAGATGAAAGTGGACACATGTCAATTCAATACACCATGAGACGTGTACAACATCTTACGTTTTGACTGACACAACGCCAACAATGACTGTCATCACAATTGAGTTACAGAGCAGCTTACACATAGGGACACCTTCAGCCACACTACTCGCACACTTGTCCCCTTTCACACAGCAAGTACATCCAAAACAACATCTGACTATGTGCATGCACGTAGGGATATGGCCACATCTAGCATGAGCAGGCCTGAGGGTATTTCATACAGCATATGTGTAAAACTGCAACACCACTGTCTCATACCTAGCTGCTGTACCTGACACACCTTCAGGCGTAAGTTGAACATGGCACACATCAACAACACAATGACCACAGGCTGAGCGTAAACAACAAGTTTGTGCATGATCAAAGAAAACAAGACAGTCAAATCTGCACATTCTACATTAAGACATACATCACTGTGATTTTCACAGCACTTTCACACATTGACATGTGTGCACATTTGAGAGTCCATAACAACACGGTTCGGTGTACATGCCCATCAATATCACAAGTGACATGTGAGTGAGTACATGCCAATGTACTACATGACATACACAAACATGGCATGTGTAGTCAGCAGTGTGTTAAATGATACACTGGCATTGTGTGCACAATGATGTGCCATTAATCATGTGGCCACTGTGCACTATTGATGACTGCCCATTGGCCATTGACACAGCATAATGTGTCCATAGGTGCTGACAAAGTGTCCCGCCACCCAAATCACGATCACTCACGTCAATGTATGGCACCCAAATCGCGGAAGCTACCGCCTGCCACCAGCGGTGTGTCACCACCAATCCCTAGAACACAATCGCGGTAGTGAGAGATATATATGTATTGCCAAATGGCAGTTGGCATGCTCCTTTGTATATGAGTTGGACCTGCACTCCTTTTTGAATTAATAAGCAACTCAAATTTTTGTTTCTAATTTAAATAACGTAAAATTTGTTTTTGCGTGCTCCTGCGTGAAGGGGTATAGCCCTAACCCCTGTGTAAAACTTGCAAACAAGAGGACCCGGAAAAATCCGAACCTACGCAGTGCACAGCAACTGTCCCTAAGGCTTCAACAATTCAATCTTATTTCATGCAATTCTCATGGTTACGATAAAACTATTACTCCGACTTGTTTTAGAATAATGTATTTCTTATTCCATCATGAATTTCATTGTTTTTATAGAAAACATCAAACATTACCAGTGGTAAACAATTGATGCGATAGCTTAATGCTCTGTATTATGAACATAACAAATTCAAATGTAAATTCCGCTAACACAAAGTTTCAAATATGACCCAATGCATTTCGGGTTTGTTAAACCTTTCTTCAGGGGTACATATAATACAATAACAACAGTATAGCGGTCCAATAAATGACTTGAAGCAATTTCCGTGTGGAACGCGTCTTCCAAGGAAGAACACGCTTTCCCCTCGGAGCGGGAAAATGTAATCTCCGTATCGGAGTCTAAAACCGAAATCTTCGAATCTCTTGCTAACGTATATCAATAGATAGAACCCACATATCCCCACGGCCACCAGCAATTTTGAAAATCGCAGAAGGCATGCTCTGCCACTGCGGGCCGGTTATTGGATGCAATTGAAAGATGCACCACCGCTGTAGCGCCCACCTGGCCCCTGCGGTGTGTCACCGCCAATGCCCATGCCCATGCAGCCAATGGGAACCGCAATCGCGGTAGCCTAATGCAATTTTGAAAATCGCGGAAGGAGTGCTCCGCCCCCGCGGGCCGGTCATTGGATGCATTTGAAAAAAGCTGACCTTGCACACCAATTGCAGCAGCTTGGAACCACTGAAACTGCCCCAGGGGGCTATATATGTGGGAGAGAGCCTCACATTTCCACAGCTTCCAGAGACTGCTGCCTGAGACCCCTCACCTGCTGCTGCTGCTTTCTCCAGGGACTGCTGCCTGCCACCCCTCAACACCAACTGCTGCTGTCTCCTGTGACTGCTGCCTGCCACCCCTCAACACCACCTGCTGCTGCTGCTGTCTCAAGGGACTGCTGCCTGCCACGCCTCAACACCAACTGCTGCTGCTGCTGTCTCCAGGGACTGCTGCCTGCCACCCCTCAACACCAACTGCTGCTGTCACCTGGCCACAGTGATGGCGAGGACTGAGAAGATCCGGGCCTGTCCCTTCACCAGCGAGGAGCTGGAGGTCCTGGTGGACGAGGTGCTCACACAGTATCCAAGGCTACATGGTGCCCCAAATGTCGTGGTAAGTCTTCAACAGTGTGAGTGAGAGTGCAGGGGGGGCACACATGAAGTTGAGTTGCTGCAGTATGTGCCTACGAGTGTGGGGTTATGTCATGCACTGCCTAGCACGCTTTTCCAGGGGGAAGGGGTGTGTAGCCTATTTCCCACGTTTCCCTGCCTGCACATCAAGATTTGAGGGACATGTACTGTCTTGTCAGCCATACAGTGACGCAGCAAGTTGGTAATGCAGGAGTCAGGACAGTGATTGCTTGTGTGAATGGCTGTGTGGGTCCCTGTTGTCCTTCTCAGTGTGAGCCCACCTGGCCTGCACAGTCACCGCCCAAACTGACAAGGACAAATCACTGAATGTACAGAGTGTTACATGTGTCTTTTTTTCTTTACTCTCCTTCAATGAGCCATCTCAGCCCTGTAGCTTGCACACGCCAGGCCTTGTGAGAAGGGTGTGGGTTTGTGTGATCATGTCCCTCAATGTGACCTCCATGACACAGTGAGCCATTCACAGGGCAAGGACATTGAGGGCTGCGCAGTGTTGGACACAGTGAGTCTAACCCCCAACATATGTTGATATGTAATGTATTGAGTATCAATAAGAGAGGGAGGAACAGAGAGGCTAGTTCCCTTCCCCGAGGAATATAAATGCAATCAAGGAGAACTAGCTAATGTTTAAGAGCTGTGTGGTTTGTCTGGGAAAGAAAAACTTTTTCTTATGAAAGCCCTCACCCACCAACTTAGTTGGTGGCATGCTTCATCATCGGGCCCCACCCGGTGGCACCGAGCGTGCCCCGGGTGTGCTACGACGCCTGTTTACAGCAGAGCTGGTTTTTGAGGAGTGAGTGTGCTGTGACTGTGTGAGAGTGTAAGTTAAAAACTGTCCTCGGGTCCCTTTACCCACGGGGGTTATTTAATAAGTGGGCCTTTGGCAGTAATAAAAACAAGGCGGATGTATCTGGAGTTAGTAATGGTCTCCTACATCCATTGTGGTTGACATGTTTCAGCCAGGCCTTGAAACTACTCTGGCTTTCTTCAGGACCTATGTGCATAAAGTGAATGGTCAACAAATCAAATAACGAAGACCAATTATGTGCTGCACTCGCTAAGGTGCATTATAGGTAGAGGGTTAATGCCCTCCCGAGATCTACCTGTGGGAAGAAAAATAACATATAGAACAAGACAGACAAACACACAAATTTGACATTTAGTAGCTATTATGCAAGTTGTTGTAACATGCACAGAATTGCCGCGGTGTCCGTGATGTAATCGGAAAATAACGGCAAGTGCAGCATCGAGGTGATGGTACTGGATAATTATCGAGTTATGCGCTATTATGTGGTAGAGTCAATAGCGGAATCAGGTGGCGCAATGAGATTTACTAAGTAATGCCCTTGAGTGTAGGGCCCTTACTCTTGTGATTGACAAGGTGAACCTCATGAGTATCCGGCAACGGGGTCTGGCGGTGAGTTCTGGTAAGTACAAAAAGACACGTGCAGGGTAAAGGTAGTGTTGTTTCTGAACTCGGCCAGAAGACTCCCTGCGGTATCACGGTTCGAGATCCCCATTATTCCCCACTTACTTTGTCACTGGTCCGGACCCTCGTAATAACCTACTTGGTTGCTTCGGATCTCGGTCGTTACTGAGTCCTCGGACGAGGTAGGCTTTAAATATCATCCGTTGCCGCTCTGGCTACAGGTGCCGGTGATTCGAATCGGGCGCGACTAGCGTCTATGAAAGGAAACAAGAGACATAGAAGACAGACGAGCCCTCGCCGGGCATGCGCGGGGCTATGTGACGTGACCCGGAGGTGTGTTCCGTCACGTGGTATTACTGCAAGAAATGTAAATACGCGATCAATTGTGCAGAGTCACGATGCAGTTATGACCTGGTGAATATTACAAAAGGCCAGTCATGTTGACATGGGCATGCGGTCTGGATATGTGGCGTGTAAACAGGAGCCGCAGTCCAAGTCTTATGATGTATATTACATGACGTGACTGGGGGGTGTGTCAGTCATGTGTGCAAACAAAATAAATACGCGATCAACGTTTCGGATCTCGATGTCAAATTTATCAGTAATAAAAATGCTGTTTGTGTGACTAAGGCATGCGGTCTAGGTGTGTTTAACAGGGACCGCTGCCCGAGTCCTGTAGTTAAAGCGCTTGGTGTGTTGTATACTCAAAGGAGTAGTTCTGCGAGATGTTTTCAAGTTGGTATAGGCTGGTTAAGCTAACGTAGGGTTGACATGTCCAGGGAGTCTGAGACATGAGAGATGTTTATAGTAGGTCAGCTGTTGTGGGGTTGGCCAACCCGAAATTGTCTAAACATGCAGCGCGGTGTGTACAGTGATCAATGCGCGCTAGTGGGGCTGTGCACATGTAGGTGATTAACACAATTGCCGTGCCTGTTTATCCCAGTTAGCGTGCAAGTGAACCTGTGCCTAGGCATGCAGTATAGTATCTGAAGCATGCAATGTAGTTGTTGCGTGTGCTGCTAGATTGATAGTATAATGCCGGGCGTGTTGTAGCTTGGTTTGTTACAGCAGGAAGGCCGTCCAGTAGGTGGGTGAGTGTCGCCATGCCAGAATTCTAGCAGTATTCTGCACGGATCAGAGACTAAGTCGGTCAAGTTGTTCCATGGTATATTGTCGTTCAACCCGTGGAGGTGGGTTGATAAACGGTAGATCCAACGTTGCTCTTTGCTGAGTAGGAACTTATCATTGTTCATATTGTTACATTCGAAGCTTTCCACTACTGTCCAGGACATATCGTTGGGAGTGTGTCCTTGTTGTAGGTAGTGGTCTGTTAGTCTGCTGATGTTCTTCTTACATCGGACTGTGCTGCGATGTTCCACGATTATGGTTCGTACTTTGCGTGTCGTCATGCCTATGTAGCGGAGTCCGCAAGGGGATACGATCAGATAGACTACATTTGCAGAATTACAATTAGTGTGTTTCAGTTGTCTCCACGTTTTCCCTGGTTCAAGGTCGAGTGTCTTAGATGGTCATGTCAGGTGGCAGACACTACAATTACCGCATGGGTAATGTCCAGTTACGTTGGGGAGGCCCCAAGCATTAAGAACTGAATTTGTAGTTGTATTCTTGGGTATCCTGGGTCTTGTTGATACCAGTCTGTCTTTCAGGCTGTTGGCTCTCTTCTATGCGAACAGTGGTTGGTCCCAGGTTTTTGTTCCTGTATTCAGGATACTCCAATTTTTGCATAATATTTTGCTGACTTTGTTGGACGCCTCGTTGTAGGTGGTGACACATGTCAGATGGACTCCCGGGTCCTCACGTGCGGTATCCTCCAAGAGTGCATCCCGGTGTTGGTTTCGGGCCCGTTTCTTGGTTGTTTGCACTATTTTTTCAGGGTAACCCCGGTCACGTAGGTTCACCGCCAGTGCTGCTGATTGTGTGTGGTAATCGGATATTTGGCTACAGTTTCTCCGTATGCGAAGAAACTGGCCAAAAGGCAGGTTTTCCCAAAGAGGGCGGGGGTGGAAGCTGTCAAATTGTAGCAATGAGTTCCTTGCTGTGGGTTTGTAGTAAGTGGTGGTTTTGAGGGTGCCAGCCATTGCTTCTATAGTGAGGTCCAGAAATGCTAGGCTGGAAGAGCTGGCTGTGGTCGTGAACCTTAGGTATGGGTCTCGTGCGTTGAGCCAGGTCAGGAATGAGGCCAGTGATGTAGATCATAAAAATATCGTCGATGTAGCGACGCCATACCCGGATGTCATGGGTATAAGGATTGGGGGCTGAAAGTACATGTGTTTGTTCGAAATGGTGGACATACAGTCCGGCCACACTGGGGGCAAAAATGCTCCCCATGGACGTGCCGTTCGTTTGGAGGTAGAATTCGCCTTCGAATTCAAAATAGTTCTCCTTTAGTGCAAGTTCTGCACATTTCAAGATGAAGGTTCTTGGGGTGTCATATTCCCACGGGATGTCCACCAATATGTCATGTAGGACCTTCAGGGTAGCGTCTTGAGGGAGACTGGTATAGAGACTTTCAATATCCAGTCCCACCAGAAGTTGGCAGGTGGGGTCAGACCTCTGATCTTTCAAGATGTTGAGGAGGTGTTTGGTGTCTCTGATGTAGGTTGGTGTCTTCTGTACCAGAGGATTGAGAAAGAAATCACAGTATCTGGACAGGAGTTCTAGAAGGGAGTTGATCCCTGAGACAATAGGCCGTCCCGGAGGTGGTCTGGTTTCCTTGTGTATTTTAGGTACAGTGTAGAAATATGGTACCCTGGCATTTCTGGTACAGAGGTAGTCTGCTTCCTGTTTGGAAATATGCTGGTTTTCTTCTGCCTGTTCTACTACGGCTGTTATAGTTGCTTGTAGTGTCTTGGTAGGGTCATCCCTCAGGCGTTTGTAGTTTCGTGGATCATTAAGGAGTCTCCGGCACTCATTAGTGTAATCTTATTTGTCTTGGATCACAATTCCACCCCCTTTATCAGCCGGTTTGATCACAATGTTGTTGTTCTCCTGTAATTTGCATATTGCATCCCTTTCTGTTTTGGAGAGGTTGTTGTACGTTTCCGGTTGGTCCAGTTTTTTTACCTCGTTGTCCACTGCTTGCTCGAATGTCGCAATCTCCACCGGGATGCTGGTCGGCGGTGGTAAGAAGGTGGATTTAGGTTTTAGACCAGTTACGTTGTTGTTGGTATTGATGATCTCCTCTGTAATGGGTTGCTTCTCGAAAAAGGCTTTTAGCTTGAGTTTCCTGAAGAAATTGGCCAGTTCAGTGTGGAGTTGGAATTTATCGAGTTTGGTGGTGGGGACAAAGGAAAGACCTTTGTTGAGTACTGCTTCTTCTGTTTGTGTTAAGGGAGTGGTAGATAAGTTGAAAACAAGTGATGGGGGTTTAGGGACATCAGTGATTAGCGGTGCCCGCTTGGTCCTGGTAGTTGGTCTTTTGTTTGTTCCGTGTGTTGGCACTCACTGGTCCCTCCTCCTCTGCCCAATGTACTTGTTGTTGGTTCCTCCTGCGTCCTCTTGGTCTTCGGCCTTGCCCTAAAAAGGCGGTCTTTGGTTGTTTTGATAGAAGGCTTGTGGACCCAGGTGGTACATGGGGGCCATCCAAAGAACTGATTCTGGGGCGGGTGCATGAAGGGTGGTGGTCCAAACTTCATGCAGAATCTGTTCAAAAAGACCAAAAGAACAAAAGACCAACTACCAGGTTCAAGCGGGCACCGCTAATCACTGATGTCCCTAAACCCCCATCACTTGTTTTCAACTTATCTGACCATATTTCTACACTGTACCTAAAATACACAAGGAAACCAGACCACCTCCGGGACGGCCTATTATCTCAGGGATCAACTCCCTTCTAGAACCCCTGTCCAGATACTGTGATTTCTTTCTCAATCCTCTGGTACAGAAGACACCAACCTACATCAGAGACACCAAACACCTCCTCAACATCTTGAAAGATCAGAGGTTTGACCCCACCTGCCAACTTCTGGTGGGACTGGATATTGAAAGTCTCTATACCCGTCTCCCTCAAGACGCTACCCTGAAGGTCCTACATGACATATTGATGGACACCACGTGGGAATATGACACCCCAAGAACCTTCATCTTGAAATGTGCAGAACTTGCACTAAAGGAGAACTATTTCGAATTCGAAGGCGAATTCTACCTCCAAACGAACGGCGCGTCCACGGGGAGCATTTTTGTCCCCAGTGTGGCCGGACTGTATGTCCACCATTTCGAACAAACACATGTACTTTCAGCCACCAATTCTTATACACATGACATCCGGGTATGGCGTCGCTACATCGACGATATTTTTATGATCTGGTCGGGCTCATCTACATCACTGGCCTCATTCCTAACATGGCTCAACGCACGAGACCCATACCTAAGGTTCACGAGCACAGCCAGCTCTTCCAGCCTAGCATTTCTGGACCTCACTATAGAAGCAATGGCTGGCACCCTCAAAACCACCACTTACCACAAACCCACAGTGAGGAACTCATTGCTACAATTTGACAGCTTCCACCCCCGCCCTCTTAGAGAAAACCTGCCTTTTGGCCAGTTTCTTCGCATACGGAGAAACTGTAGCCAAATATCCGATTACCACACACAATCAGCAGCACTGGCAGTGAAACTACGTGACCGGGGTTACCCCGAAAAAATAGTGCAAACAACCAAGAAACGGGCCCGAAACCAACACCGGGATGCACTCTTGGAGGATACCGCACGTGAGGACCCGGGAGTCCATCTGACATGTGTCACCACCTACAACGAGGCGTCCAACAAAGTCAGCAAAATAATACGCAAAAATTGGAGTATCCTGAATACAGGAACAAAAACCTGGGACCAACCACTGTTCGCATACAAGAGAGCCAACAGCCTGAAAGACAGACTGGTATCAACAAGACCCAGGATACCCAAGAATACAACTACAAATTCAGTTCTTAATGCTTGGGGCCTCCCCAACGTAACTGGACATTACCCATGCGGTAATTGTAGTGTCTGCCACCTGACACGACCATCTAAGACACTCGACCTTGAACCAGGGAAAACGTGGAGACAACTGAAACACACTAATTGTAATTCTGCAAATGTAGTCTATCTGATCGTATGCCCATGCGGACTCCGCTACATAGGCATGACGACACGCAAAGTACGAACCAGAATCGTGGAACATCGCAGCACAGTCCGATGTAAGAAGAACATCAGCAGACTAACAGACCACTACCTACAACAAGGACACACTCCCAACGATATGTCCTGGACAGTAGTGGAAAGCTTCGAATGTAACAATATGAACAATGATAAGTTCCTACTCAGCAAAGAGCAACGTTGGATCTACCGTTTATCAACCCACCTCCACAGGTTAAACGACAATATACCATGGCACAACTTGACCTACTAAGTCTCTGATCCATGCAGAATACTGCTAGAATGCTGGCATGGCGACACTCACCCACCTACTGGACGGCCTTCCTGCTGTAACAAACAAAGCTACAACACGCCCGGCATTATACTATCAATCTAGCAACACACGCAACAACTACATTGCATGCTTCAGATACTATACTGCATGCCTAGGCACAGGTTCACTTGCACGCTAACTGGGATAAACAGGCACGGCACGTGTTAATCACACACATATGCACAGCCCCACTAGCGCGCATTGATCACTGTACACACCGCGCTGCATGTTTAGACAATTTCGGGTTGGCCAACCCCACAACAGCCGACCTACTATAAACATCTCTCATGTCTCAGACTCCCTGGACATGTCAACCCTACGTTAGCTTAACCAGCCTATACCAACTTGAAAACATCTTGCAGAACTACTCCTTTGAGTATACAACACACCAAGCGCTTTAACTACAGGACTCGGGCAGCGGTCCCTGTTAAACACACCTAGACCGCATGCCTTAGTCACACAAACAGCATTTTTATTACTGATAAATTTGACATCGAGATCCGAAACGTTGATCGCGTATTTATTTTGTTTGCACACATGACTGACACACCCCCAGTCACGTCATGTAATATACATCATAAGACTTGGATTACGGCTCCTGTTTACACGCCACATATCCAGACCGCATGCCCATGTCAACATGACTGGCCTTTTGTAATATTCACCAGGTCATAACTGCATCGCGACTCTGCACAATTGATCACGTATTTACATTTCTTGCAGTAATACCACGTGACGGAACACACCTCTGGGTCACGTCACATAGCCCCGCGCATGCCCGGCGAGGGCTCGTCTGTCTTCTATGCCTCTTGTTTCCTTTCACAGACGCTAGTCGCGCCCGATTCGAATCACCGGCACCTGTAGCCAGAGTGGCACCGGATGATATTTAAAGCCTACCTCGTCCGAGGACTCAGTAACGACGGAGATCCGAAGCAACCAAGTAGGTTATTACGAGGGTCCGGACCAGTGACAAAGTAAGTGGGGAATAATGGGGATCTCGAACCGCGATACCGCAGGCGGTCTTCTGGCCGAGTTCAGAAACAACACTACCTTTACCCTGCACGTGTCTTTTTGTACTTACCAGAACTCACCGCCAGACCCCGTTGCCGGATACTCATGAGGTTCACCTTGTCAATTACAAGAGTAAGGGCTCTACACTCAAGGGCATCACTTAGTAAATCTCATTGCGCCACCTGATTCCGCTATTGACTCTACCACATAATAGCGCATAACTCGATAATTATCCAGTACCATCACCTCGATGCCGCACTTGCCGTTATTTTCCGATTACATCACGGACACCGCGGCAATTCTGTGCATGTTACAACAACTTGCATAATAGCTACTAAATGTCAAATTTGTGTGTTTGTCTGTCTTGTTCTATATGTTATTTTTCTTCCCACATGTAGATCTCGGGAGGGCATTAACCATCTACCTATAATGCACCTTAGCGAGTGCAGCACATAATTGGTCTTCCTTATTTGATTTGTTGACCATTCACATTATGCACATAGGTCCTGAAGAAAGCCAGAGTAGTTTCAAGGCCTGGCTGAAACATGTCGACCACAATGGATGTAGGAGACCATTAATAACTCCAGATACATCCGCCTTGTTTTTTTACTGCCAAAGGCCCACTTATTAAATAACCCCCGTGGGTAAAGAGACCCGAGGACAGTTTTTAACTCACACTCTCACACAATCACAGCACACTCACTCCTCAAAAACCCACTCCGCTGTAAACAGGCATCGTAGCACACCCGGGGCACGCTCGGTGCCACGGGTGGGGCCTGATGATGAAGCATGCCACCAACTAGGTTGGTGGGTGAGGGCTTTCATAAGAAAAAGTTTTTCTTTCCCAGACAAACCACACAGCTCTTAAACAGTAGCTAGTTCTCCTTGATTGCATTGATATGTGATGTATGTCTTGCTCTACCTAACGATGGACAGTAGATTTGGGCAGACTAGACATGGCTTCATGTGCTGGCATCCTGCATGTGTATGAGATGGGCAGGTACTGTGTCCACCCTCACACCTGCATGCATTTACGTGTTGTTCTCCCATGCTGATGCACCATGTGAGATGCATTCTTGTCTCTGTGAGACATATCTGTGGATTTGGTATGAGTCAGTATCATACCACTGTACTGAGAGATATTGGTACATAACACTGTGACACTGATGTTTTCCCCCTCTTGTCTCCCATGCCTGCAGCTCAAAGTACACCAGCGTAAGGTCATGTGGAGGGCCATTGCATGCAAGGTGCGGGCTCTGGGTGTCTCATACCGACGGCGCACCCCCTGCCACAAGAGGTGGGATGACATCTGCCGGCTGAGCAAGAACGTGGCGGAGATGACACTGGGTCTGCTCCCTCGGACTGGCAGGTTGGCGCGGCGCAGCTTGACACCACTGATGGCCCGCATCTTGGCCGTGACACAGCCTGAGCTGGATGCACGTTTGAAGGAGCATCAGCAGCAAGCTAGGGGTGAGTATTCTGGGAAAGGTGACTTTGGCTGTGATTGGCTGCATGTGTTCACAGCCTGGGACAGCGCTGGGCTATGTGATGTTGGTAATGTGATGCAGTGGCTTGTGAGTGGCCTCTGTGCTGGGTGCAGCTGTAATGCATTTGCCCTACCTGTACTTCCTAGTGTGATTTGAGTACTGAGCATTGACATTGCATTCTGAGTCGTGGGCTTCAGGTATCGTCTGCATTGGGGTAGCCTGGGAAATCACATGGAAGGGAACGGCAGTGTGCCTAATCTGAGTGTGCTCTCATCAATGCGGGCATTGCCTAACCTCAGATTTGTGAGGCTTAGACATCTGACGCCAATGTGCTACAGTACTTGTGCCCCACAGTACAACATGGTGGATGGCATGAGCTCATGGCCATTGTTGACTGTTATGTTGGAGTCTGTATTTGTGTTGTCCCCTTCTTCTCCATCCAGATATGACAGTGGCAACATGTTGTGGGGTTCATCCTTGCCCACATCAGGGCCCTATGTGTGCTCAGAGCTATTTGTGTGTCTGGTTGAACGGAGCCACCGGCAGGATATTGTGCTGTGTGGTCATCACATGGCTCACTTATGCCTGGTTTTCTTGTTTACACGCACTGTTCGAGTTCAAAATTGAGGGTGCACAATGTCATAGCACAGGGTGGTGTGCTACATGTAGATTTCTACATCTTCACTGTTGCTTTGCTTGCATATGTTTGTTCTGTTGATGCCAATGAACTGACCCTACATCTCTCTCTCTCATGCAGCATCTCCCGTGGGCACGGAAGGACAGGGGACGGACACCAGTGGTAAGGCGTCAAGCACAACAGCTGCACACGAGCACAGTGACACAGATGTGACCAGCGCCTCGGAGGGGGACAGGAGTCTGCTGGAGGAATCACAGCCAGAGACGCACAGCTCAACGTCATCTGACGCCACCGGTGACGCATGCATGTTGGCGGGCACAGGGGACGGAGACTCTGCCTCCTTTTCCACCACACAGCGTACAGTGCCCACCCTCCCAGCTACTTCCACTGTTGCTGCCCGTGTTCGCACCAGTAAGCAGGGAAGAGTGTCCTTCACCCCAGGCACCGCTGCCCCTGCCCCTGTCCCCCCTGCTGCCATTAGTGCTGAGTCTGTGGACCTTTTGCACCAGCTGTGTGTGGGCCAGACAGCTCTTCTCAATGCCTTCATAGACCACGACAAAAAGTTGGCACAGGTGGTTGCTTTCATGGAGGGCATACATTCAGATGTGGGTGGGCTACACCGGACTGTACAGTCTTTGTCCTCCGCAGTGACGGCAGCCCTTCAACTGGCACAATCTCGCAGTCCAGCTCCAGTCCCTTTGTCCACCCCTGTGCCAGTGGCCACATCGGACGATAGTGACCACGCACAACAGACCTCAAGGTCAAGATACAGCACACGCAGCACACAGCAGCAACAGCCCAAGCGGTCCAGGGCACAGACACCATCCCCACAGAAAACTAAAGCCACCCCAGAGCGCAAAGACATAAGCCCGTCAGGCGACACCAAGGGCCACAAAGCCAAGAAGCAGACCTCAGGGTCACATGCCTCAGAGGCATCCCCAGCCAATGACTCTCCTGTCCCAAAAGCATCTCGCAAGCACAAGCAGACAGTTTCCGTGGCCGCTGAGAAGGTGGTGCCTGCTAAAAGTACACATAAGAAGGGCTCCAAGGCAGATTCACCCACAACCTCAACTCCCATCCAAATCCCTGTGAAGCAGGGAAATGCGGGCACTGTAGGGGGAAAACCTGGTAAACAGGGGATGGAGGGGCAAAGGCAAGGCCAGGCCAAGCGAACAGCTGGATCCAGCATATCCCCAGAGGGAGGGCCACCGTCTGCACCTGATGCAGCTTTGGTGGTGAGTGTGCCTGTTGTGGCCACCCCACCTCCCACTCCTACCAAGACCACACTTCCATAGTGAATCCCCAAGAAGTGGAAAGGTACCCCTCCACATTCTCCCTCCCACACTGTGTCTCATGGCAGCATATCTCCGCCTCCACGGGCCACCACACCACCCGGTCCAAGCAGTCCTCTGGCTCCCAAAGCCACTGATGCCTCAAGCTCAGCTGGTCCGCTCTCTCCAAGGTCCAGTCCTCCAACTGGCCCTGACACTCAGCCAGCTCCCAGTCAGACTGACAGACAAGTCTGAGGCTAAATCCCCGTCACACACCTGTCTCTCCCACAGCGGTGCCTGTACTGCCCATTGTTATCCCCCTAGCTGTGTTGCTGCCCATGACTGTGTACAGTCTCACACATTCCCTGTGCAGCTTCTCATGTACCTACTCTGCTGTTTGGACTGGCCACTGGCCTTGCTGTACATTGCTTTGTTTGCCCATTCCCTGTGCAGCTTCTCATGTACCTACTCTGCTGTTTGGCCTGGCCACTGGCCTTGCTGTACATTGCTGTGTTTGCCCATTCCTTGTGCAGCTTCTGATGTACCTACTCTGCTGTTTGGACTGGCCACTGGCCTTGCTGTACATTGCTGTGTTTGCCCATTCCCTGTGCAGCTTCTCATGTACCTACTCTGCTGTTTGGACTGGCCACTGGCCTTGCTGTACATTGCTGTGTTTGCCCATTCCCTGTGCAGCTTCTCATGTACCTACTCTGCTGTTTGGACTGGCCACTGGCCTTGCTGTACATTGCTGTGTTTGCCCATTCCCTGTGCAGCTTCTCATGTACCTACTCTGCTGTTTGGACTGGCCACTGGCCTTGCTCTTGTCTACTTTTTATGCCTATCTGTGACATTTGTAATAAAGACAGTTGTTCCTGTTGTCTGCTTTGTCAGTCTCCTTGCTAAATAAAGGGTTTTCTGAGTGGGTATGGTTTAATGTGACACATGCTCTGTATGCCACTTTAACGTTGCCAGTTGCTAGTTTCACTATTTCAGAGTTTGGCTGAGGTGAGAGGCACTTCAGTTCTACTTGACTCTGAGGCTTGGGGGTGCACTGATGGTTGTTTGTGATGATCTACTGTTATCCTAATGATTCTATGTTCAGGTTTGCTAAATTGTGCACATGTCATGTTAGGATGCACTACCAGTACAGAGTGGGATTCTATCCACAGGATTGCAGGCAGGCTGGCCAGGGTCATCATGTATGTGTGATCTTACTTTATGTGTGCCCAGCAGTGTAGGTGTATAGTCATCTTGTGATGGTCAGTCATCCTAGTCACATGGGTTACTTTCAATGTGTGCACTTGGGTGGTCAGGAAGTGTGCAGTGTGGAGGGGGTGACTTTGTTGTGGGTGTTGATGTGTGTGTGCACCTGCAATGTCAACTATACACGTGTCACCCAGGAGTTGGGTGCCTGTTTGTGTAATTGTTCAGCCCTGTGATTGTGATTGTGTGCACATGTGTGTGTTGTATGTTGTGCACTGTGCAGTGTGTTGGTGTGTCCTTGCAGTTCTGGCTGACTCCTACTTGTTGTTTTTGCCAATTGTGAGTATGCAGAGTATGTGACTGCCAAGTCAGTGTTGTGTTTTGTTGATCATCCATGTTTCTTGATGCTGTTTGTACTCACTGTGCATCCCTGCTCAGCCACACTGACATTGTGGGTGTGTTTTCTCATGCATTGCTGTCACATGGGGCTTTATTGCCTCCAGTATGGCATGTGGTGTGTGGTGTCATACCATCCCCTATCTGTGCTTCAGATGCCTAGCCATTGTGAGTCTGCAATCCATCTATTTGTGTATGGTACACTCCTGCCATGTCCACTACTGACGTACACACCACTTCACTTTCATGTCAGCTGTCCCCTTGGTTTGCCTGTGTGTGTTCCTCCCCATCACTTCATTTGTCACACTGTGCTTTGTGGTGCAGATCTTTGCACAGGAACAATGTGCCACTCAGGACATTTTCCCTATTGGTTATATGTTATTTTCTTGTACTGTTTAGCAGTCATGGTTGCTCATATGCAATTCAACTGTTTGTGCTGCACAGTCCTCTGGTCAAGTTGTTTCCACTTTGGTGTGCCAGACTTGTGCATCTCTGGGTGTTGGGTTAGGTGTATGTGTGTTTGATGAGGTACTGCTTCACTTCCTGAGTGTGATGTGTTCAGTGTGCTGTTTTGATTGTTGTTGTGGGTGTTCATGGTGTGTCACTCATGTCTGTGTGGGACTGGTATGTTTGGTGTGCCCACACTGCTTGGTGTTCATGCAGTGCTGTGGGTGTATGTTGCCTTGTCCTTGCCTGGTGTGCATCCCCTGATGTCCTGCTGTGTTAGCAATTTGATTTATTGGCATGTGCTTCTGTTGTGTGTTTGATGTGGCTGTGTGCAGTGTTTGGGCTGTGTTGTCTCTTGCAGATGACAGATGCTCTGTGTGTGGAGTTCTATTTGCATGTCAGGGTGTGTGTTTTGTTGGTGTGGTGTGTTTCATTCAGATGTGTGTTGCCTTACTTGTGTGTCTGTCACATGTACTTAGGTCTATTCTAGTTCCTGTGCTTGTGTTAGGTGCGTCCTTGTTGTTTTCTCCTCTCATATCTGAGCTGTCTCTTGTCAGTCTTGTGCATGTGCAGGCATGTGGTACACTGTGACATCATGTTGACTTGATGGGTGGTGTGGTATGTCTGTCTGTGTGTCATTGTAGGCCCATTTCTCCCAGTTTGTGTCCATGATTGTTTTGTGATGGTGCACTTCTTGTCTGTGTTGTGGTATGTTGTCTGTGCATTGTTCCTGACTGATGGGGTTGTGCACTCCTGTTCTGTCTGTGCTCCCATTGCCTTTCCACAGTTTGGCTGCACAGTTCATGTCTGGTCTTGTTGTGCTTCCGTGTGTGTTTTAGTTGAGTTATGTGTTTGGCTGTTGTTTTTGTGCAGACATTGGTTCTGGCATCCCTGTGTGTGTGTGATGTTTGTGGGTGCCCCCAGGGAGTGTGATTGTTTGTCTGTGTATTGACTGGACTTTATTGACACCCTTCTGTGTGTCTGGCACTGGTGTTGTGTGCTGCAGGTGTGATGGGGGTATGTGTGAAGATTCCTACTTGTGTTTGACAGTCATGGAGTGTGTCAATGGGCCCTGTGTGTTGTGCTGCTGACATGCTCCTGTCAAGTAGTTGGATACATATGTGTGGCTGTTCACTGTTTGACTTCAGGGCCTTCCTTTCATCCCTGTGCCTATCCATGGGTTGCCTTGCTGTGTCCCTGAGTTGTTGCACTAAGGTGACTGTGGTTTGACTTCACTCACTGTGCCAGCCATGTGTGATTTGATGGGCTGAGGGTGTTCTTATATATTCCTTGTCTTGCATGTGATGTACACATGCTTGGTAGTTAGCTCCTTGGCCTTCCAGTTGTGGGCACCTCACTTTAGCTTTCATATATGTTGTACTCCATTGCTGCTGGCATGTGGTCTGTGTATGTGGCTGTGTGTCAGTGTGGGGTATGTCTGTGTGACTTGGCAGGCTGTGTGTCCAGTGGAGTGATTGTTCATTTTCTGTGTGTGTGTGCATTTTCTGCTTGGACTCAGTTTTCTTGCCATGTGTGTGGTGTGTGGGTTGCCCTGGCCCTGTGCTTCTGTGCTGTGTGTTCCTCTGCAGCCACTACTGCTGTGGCTGTCTCCCTAGTTGTTTGGTGTGTGGTGCAGGGTGTGGGTTCACCTGGCTTGTTTTTGTGCATGGGGGAGCACAGGAGGGGCACAGGGCATGTCCCTTGAGGAGGGGGGGCCCGGTGTGTGGAGGGTGGAGGTGTGGCCCTGTGGTCTTTGTGCACTACCGATGCCTGGCGCTGGCCCATCCTTCTGCATTGTGCGCATGTTTCCCCGCGTTTTCACCGCTGCAGTGACGTGACCGGGACATTACTTCATGGTCGCGGTGGATGGGTGACCTGGATGCGGAGCGGTGATTTGGTGACAGGTAGGACATGTGTGGGTACACTTGTGGATGTGTTCCTGTCCCCACCAGGGTGTCTGGTGTGGACAGGAACCCTAGATCAGCCCATGCGTTGTGTGTTGTGGTTGTGTGCGGAGTTGTATTGTTGCGTACCTGCGTCGTCGTCCGCGACGGGCCATGATTTGCTGGTGATGTATCAGGTACAGCGCCGGGAAGACGTGCAAAGCTGGGTCCATTGCGCTCGTGACCGGGCAGTTGGGAGCGGGCGGTTGGGACCGGGGATCAGGTTTAGTGCTCCGCTATGATGCTTCCGCCGTCTCTGGTTGGCCGGTTTCTCCGCTGCGGTGCGACTGGCTGTTTGGGGCATCCTGATTTGTATGGCGGTCAGGACGTCATTCCGCACGGTGGTGAGTCTCCATTGGCTCCCACCGCAGCGGTGGCGGGCGCACTTTGATGGCGGTTAGCGTCGAACCACGCCGGACGGGAAATGGGCTACGTTTGGCTATCCTAATATGGCGGGCGTGAGGTCCGCTGCTGGCGTGTGGAAAAAAGCATTTTCCGCCACCGCCAGCACCGCGGTGGTGCCTCCGCCCGCCATTGTAATAGGCCCCCAAGTTGACTAATACAATTGAGATGACTTGCAAATAGATAAGTGCCAGAGCACAAAGGCTTGATAAAGTTGGATAAAGTTGGATCAAAATGGATAATGCTCTGATTCATGGAAGAAGAGCTTAATCTAGAGGAGAATCCACTAGTGCAACTTCTAACGCAAGGGAATATAATGCTGGATGATATTTCGCCAAATAATTCTACTCGGGATTTATCACTTCACAAGAAATAAAATAATTTTCTACTACCACCGACTCTAAATTAGGCCAATGAGATGAACACCCGATGGAATCTAACCCTCAAAAGAAGATCTTCAATAGTCAGTACTCATTATTAGATGGAATGAGGAATTACAGAGCCAAAGCCAATTAGGCCTCCAATGGAACTTTACGAGTTGCACTGAGTGGACAGAGAGTTAGCATTACTTGTTCGATCAACTACAATTTGGTTGAAAGTGCAACCATTTAGCTACACAATGAGGAACAGTAATTACTAGCCAAATTCAAGGGTGTTTATTACAAATTAAAAATCAGATTCAAATATATTACTCTTAATATCATACTGTAAAGGTATAAGATTACAACAGGGAAGTGAAGCCTCCTGAAAACATTTAGGGGGTCATTACGATGTCGTAACGTTCGCGGTGGCGACCGTTATGGCATCGTAACGAGTAATACCCCCCGCCATATTATAATGGCGGGGGGTATCGCGGAGGACGCAAAGTGCGTCCGCCGCTTTTCCGCCGGTCAGCAATTGTTCCGATTGGTGGCCGGGCAGACTTGGCCCCTGATATGGTGGCGTGCCTAGCAGGCACCGCCATCCATATTAGGATGCGTGCGGTGTTTGGCCTTTCCATGGCGTCGATGCCGCCATGGAAAGGCTGGCGGGGATTTGGTTTGGGGGCCCGTTGCGGGCCCCCGGTGGGTTGGGAGGGGTGGGGGGTGCACTTGGGGGGTACCCATGGTACCCCCTTCCATTTCCATGCACAAGGTGGCAGGAACCGCGCGGTGCCTGCCACGTTGTGCATGGAAATGCACAACATGTCATTTTGACATTGCAGCGGGTGCTGCTGTAAGCAGCATCCGCCGCAATGTTAAAATGCGGAATGCGACCGCCAGGGTGGTGGTCGCATCCTAATCAGGGCTGCGGGACCGCCGCATGTCTGGCGGCCGGTCCCATTACCACTGGGATGGCAGGCGGACTAAAGTCCGCCCGCCATCCTAATCGGCCCCTTAGTCGGGCAAGAATTAAACAAACAAGCAGCTCAGTTGCTGCAATAGAAAACAATGGCATGAGAACTTGATGCTCAGAAAAAAATCTCAATTGGTCTTTTCTATACATTATCAATCTAAGGACCTTGTTATGAGTTTGGTGGTCTCAGAGCGGGGCCGCCATGATGCCATCACGCTCCGAGACCACCAAAGCCATAAACAACCGCCTCCAGAACATGAGCTATTTTTACTCTGGCCGGCACTTCTTTGGCGGTCCCACAGCGGTGCCTTTGAAAAAGACACTGCAATGGGAGCGTCAAAGGAAGTTCCAGCAGGGCATGGGCTGTTAAGTCCATTCCCTGCAGGAACTGGGGGTGCATGCACACAGGGGGGCACAACATGTGCCCCCTTGCATGCGCTCAATGGCACAGAGGCACAAGGGGGCCCTGTAGGGGCCCCTTTTGTTTTCTCACCACCACACTTTTAATGGCGGTCGCATCACCATGAAAAGTGCAGCAGTGAGGATTCTCCTAATATGCTTGGCCGTGCCGGAGCAGCACCGCCAGCCTATTAGGGGGCACAAACTGCTGTGCTATCACCAGGGATCGTGGATCCCTGGCGGCAGCATCGGTCCCGTGGCAGTCCAACCACCACAGTCCTAATGCGGCGGGTGGACCGCCAGTCTGGCAGTCCGTCGATCACCACAATGGGTTCAGCGGTCCATTGGACCCCCAAACTCGTAATAAAGGCCATTGTCTTCCAAGCACAGCTCAAGGCATAGGAAATGCTAAACGTTCAGAATTCAAAGAGTTCTATGGAAAACTACAGGGACAGGGCACAGGATTATAAGCAACACCAGCAGTAGCATTGAAGAAGCTCGGTCAAGACTCTTAAGTAGGTCGGAAATGAGTGTTAGTCTAAACCACACTTATGGAAAATTAAAGGGCATAGAGGAAAATCTTAAAGAGTCCATTCAAGGGGCAATGAGAATTCGGGAAATGGTTCAGGTAGGTGCAGAGACAGAATATCGAGTAAAAAATATCGAACTGCATAAATATTGTGTCAAAAATATCGTGAGTCAGGAATATTGACAGACAAATTCTCCTGGTCAAGAATATCGATTTTAGGTAAGTAATATCGATTTAAAAAATATCGAAGTGTTTAATATCGTTTGCAAAAATAGAGTTGTTAAAAATATCGATTTTCTATTAATGTTATGTATTTCAGTATATATTTTATATATGTGTGATGTATGTTTTTTTGTATAAGAATTGTTTGTATGTTTATTATATGTGTTAAAATTTTAGTAGTTATTAATTTTTTTTTAGTTCCATAGCGGGTTGTGGGTTTATAGGGGAATAGGGTGGAAAGTAATTTAATTATAGAAAATGTATTGATTATTTTTAGTAGTTTTTTTTTTTAATTGAATTTTGCGTTTTTAGTTCCGTAGCGGGTTGTGGGTTTATAGGGGAATAGGGTGGGAAGTAATTTAATATTATTACATATATTGAATAATTTTTATTTATTAATATTTGTTTAATTGAGGTGTTATAGTGTTAAATTTGTAAATTAATTTGTTATTAATTATTTAATAATTAGTTGTTAATTAATTTTAATTAATTAATTGGCAATTAATAATGGTAATTGTGTAATTAATTTTAGGTGTGTGCTGTGGTGTTTATAGGTGAAAATGGTGGGAAGGGTGGGCAGTAATTTATTTTGTATTGATTAACTAATAATTAGTTGTTAATTAATTTTAATTAATTAATTAGTAATTAATGATGGTAATTGTGTAATTAATTTTAGGTGTGTGTTGTGGTGTTTATAGGTGTAAATGGTGGGATTTAATTTATTTTTTATTGATGAATTATTAATTAGTTGGGAATTAATTTAAATTAAATAATTAATTAGTAATTAATTATGGTAATTGTGTAATTATTTTAGGTGGTTGTTGTGTATATTATAGTGTTAAAGAATGTGTACTCAATGAATGTTTATTTTTTTATTAATAATATTTTTTTAATTCATTATTAATTATGTTAATTATGGAACTAAATCTAAATAAAAATGTTGAAGTCTTTTTATATTGGTGAGGTGTTATAGGGTAGGAAATAAAATAAATACATTTATGCTTTAAATAATTTGTTCGTTTGTTAATATTTGCTCCTTTTAAATAAATATTGATTATAAATGTATATATTAATTTATTTTATATAATATTTGTACCTTTTTGTTCTTTGTAATTAATATTATAATATGTATTCTTTTTATATGTTTAATATATTTAATCATATATTTTTAAAAAATTGTTTATTTATTTTTAAGATTATTTAATTTTTTTCAATTGTTTAAATGTTATTAGTAATTTTTGTTTCACTGCTATCCAACACTTTCCCTAGTGTGGAACTCACTGGAGTGGGAAAAGTAATTTTTACCCTTTCGCTATCAATACTTTCCCTACTGTTACACTCACTGGAGTGGGAATAGTAATTTTTACCCCTCCGCTATCCAATACTTTCCCTACTATTGCACTCACTGGAGTGGAACAGTAATTTTTACCCCTCCGCTATCCAAAACTTTCCCTACAGTTGCACTCACTGGAGTGGGAATAGTAATTTTTACTCCTCCGCTATCCAGCACTTTGCCTACTGTTGAACTCACTGGAGTGGGAATAGTAATTTTTACCCCTCCGCTAACCAGCACTTTCCCCACTGTTGCATTCACTGGAGTGGGAATAGTAATTTTTACCCCTCCGCTATCCAGCACTTTCCCTACTGTTTCACTCACTGGAGTGGAAATAGGAATTTTTACCCCTCCGCTATCCAATACTTTCCCTACTGTTGCACTCACTGGAGTGGGAATAGTAATTTTTACCCCTTCGCTATCCAGCACTTTCCCTACTGTTGCAATCACTGGAGTGGGAATAGTAAGTTTTACTCCCCCCCCGCTATCCACCACTTTCCCTACTGTTGCACTCTTTGGAGTGGGAGTAGTAATTTTTACCCCTTTGCTATCTAGCACTTTCCCTACTGTTGCACTCACTGGAGTGGGAATAGTAATTTTTACCCCTCCGCTATCCAATACTTTCCCTACTGTTGCACTCACTGGAGTGGGAATAGTAATTCTTACCCCTTCGCTATCCAGCACTTTCCCTACCGTTGCAATCACTGGAGTGGGAATAGTAATCTTTACCCCTCCGCTATACAACACTTTCCCTAGTGTGGAACTCACTGGAGTGGGAAAAGTAATTTTTACCCTTTCGCTATCCAATACTTTCCCTACTGTTACACTCACTGGAGTGGGAATAGTAATTTTTACCCCTCCGCTATCCAATACTTTCCCTACTATTGCACTCACTGGAGTGGAACAGTAATTTTTACCCCTCCGCTATCCAAAACTTTCCCTACAGTTGCACTCACTGGAGTGGGAATAGTAATTTTTACTCCTCCGCTATCCAGCACTTTGCCTACTGTTGAACTCACTGGAGTGGGAATAGTAATTTTTACCCCTCCGCTAACCAGCACTTTCCCCACTGTTGCACTCACTGGAGTGGGAATAGTAATTTTTACCCCTCCGCTATCCAGCACTTTCCCTACTGTTTCACTCACAGGAGTGGAAATAGGAATTTTTACCCCTCCGCTATCCAATACTTTCCCTACTGTTGCACTCACTGGAGTGGGAATAGTAATTTTTACCCCTTCGCTATCCAGCACTTTCCCTACTGTTGCAATCACTGGAGTGGGAATAGTAAGTTTTACCCCCCCCCCGCTATCCACCACTTTCCCTACTGTTGCACTCTTTGGATTGGGAATAGTAATTTTTACCCCTCCGCTATCTAGCACTTTCCCTACTGTTGCACTCACTGGAGTGGTAATAGTAATTTTTACCCCTCCGCTATCCAATACTTTCCCTACTGTTGCACTCACTGGAGTGGGAATAGTAATTCTTACCCCTTCGCTATCCAGCACTTTCCCTACCGTTGCAATCACTGGAGTGGGAATAGTAATCTTTACCCCTCCGCTATACAACACTTTCCCTACTGTTGCACTCTTTGGAGTGGGAATAGTAATTTTCGACCCTCCGCCAACCAGCACTTTCCCTATTGTTGCACTCACTGCAGTGGGAGTAGTAATTTTTACCCCTCCGCTATGCAACATTTTCCCTACTGTTGCACTCACTGGAGTTGGAATAGTAAATTTAATTCTGCCGCTATCCAACATTTACCCTACGTTGGCACTCACTGGAGTGGGAATAGTCAATTTTACCCCTCCGCTATCCAACACTTTCCCTACTGTTGCACTCTTTTTGACTGGTAATAGTAATTTTTACCCCGCCGCGATCCAACACTTTACCTACTGTAGTAATCTCTGGAGTTGGATTAGTAAATTTAATTATTCCGCTATCCAACATTTTCCCTACTGTTGCACTCACTGGAGTGGGAATAGTAATTTTTCCCCTTCCGCTATCTCGCACTTTCCCTACTGTTGCAATCACTGGAGTGGGAATAGTAATTTTTACCCCTCCGCTATCCAACACTTTCCCTACTGTTGCACTCTTTGCAGTGGGAATAGTAATTTTTGCACCTCCGCTATCCAACACTTTCCCTACTGTTGCACTCACTGGAGTGGGAATAGTAATTTTTACCCCTCCGCAATCCAACATTTTCCCTACTGTTGCACTCACTGGAGTTGGAATAGTAAATTTAATTCTTCCGCTATCCAACATTTACCCTACTTTTGCACTCACTGGAGTGGGAATAGTAATTTTTACCCCTCCGCTATCCAACACTTTACCTACTGTTGTATTGTCTGGAGTTGGAATAGTAAATTTAATTATTCCGCTATCCAACATTTTCCCTACTGTTATATTTATTGTATTGCTAAATGTACGTTTTAATTTTCTTTAATAGTTTAATGTTTTAATTAATTATAGATTTTTTTTAATTTTAAACTATTGATATATGTATATATTTTATTTCTATATAATTAAAAAGTTTAAAAATTAAATAAAGATAAAGTTAATACATTATTTTAAAGTAAATATATGTATATGTATAAACTATTATGTTTGTGTGTTTATATTTTTTTTAATTAAGATTATTTTTTATATTTAGTTGAAATGTATATTACATTATTAAACATAATATTAATATTTTATATATTTAATATATATTATTTTATTTTATTTATATTTTTAAATCGATATTTTTTACATCTACATTTTTAACTTCGATATTTTTGATTCGATATGTTTGTAGTTACCTGTTTAAGTATAGGGAGTCGATATTTTTGCATTATATATTTTTTCATCTATATTTTTGCTTTCGATATTTTGTCAGTGAACCGTTCAGGTAGGAGTCCAAGGAAGGTTCTGCATAGGGTCTGCAGATGGAGTTCTGCAAAGAAGTCCTAAGTACAGTCTGCAAAGGAAGTCTGACGTCATCTGCGTGCCTCAGCCAGGGCAAATAGCAAAATATAATCCAAAAAGTCTGTAGGTGACACCCTTTGGTCACATCATCAATAGAAGTCCATTTTCCATAGTATCCACACCTTGCAGACTGCAACACTAGAGAAAAATCCCACACTGGACATGGGAACACCATCTCAGTCACCATATCAGGTAAGAGATGAATAGCCTCATTCATTAGACTTTAATTCTCGTGTGCTTGTCGTCAAGACTTCTTTTCAAGGCTATGTATTTTTTGCTGTTACAAGAAATGTATCTATCCTAGACTAGCAATGCATGAGAACACCTTTGGGACTACTGAGCTAGCAAAGATTGAAAACTAAATTAATTACAATATGCTACATGGAATAGTACAGTCCTAGAGTGTGTAGCTAAGTTTAAATGCTAATACAATCGTGAACATTTAGGGGTCGATTCCGATTCGGGCCGGAAAAAGCACCGACCGACTCGGAGCCGGAAATAATACCGACCGACACGTACCTGTGGCGCCCGACACGCCAAGTACGATGCAAGGCGTGAAAAATCCGACCGACACGTACCGAACCCAAGTCGACCGACCGAGCCGCACGGAAAACTGCAATCCGGCGGGAAAAACACGCAAATCCAACCGACCGACACGCACCCGGAACAAATCCGACCAAAACGTACACGCGAACTCCAAACCGCAAAGTACGATGCAAGGCGCGAAAACCACGACCGAGTCGGACGGAGGCCAAGCCGTACGACCGACACGCATACAAAACCGAGCCGAAGCAACACAAAACACCGCGACCGACGCGTACGCAGCATAGAAAACTGCACAAACACAGCGTGAACGAAATGGAGAAGACCGTACGAGACAAATGCAGGGTCCGACTCGGTCACAAGAACGTTTCCAACATACACAGACAGTACAAAGGAAAATTCACCCAAAAAAAGGCCAAACAAGCAATTACCAAGCCAATAAATACTGGGGGGTGGGGACAGAGAACAAAGACACACCCACAACTCCACCCATATAAAGGACACAAATCACAACCATGAGCCTTTGCAAATGCCATTCCACTGTCAGCACCCAAGAGAAAGCAACCACACCCACAGCTCATCCCTCACACAAGCCACACACCATCAGCACACCAACAAATACCTACCTCACATACACCCAGCAAAACACACACTCACAAACCCTCACCTGCACACCAACACACACATCACTCACCATCACCACCCATCACCATGCCCCCCAAGAAGAATCCCAAGTTCCTAGATTGTGAATTGGAAGTCATGGTAGACGAGATCCTCAGGGTAGAGCCACAGCTGTTTGGCACACTGGTCCAAAAGACCCCCAACTCCCAGAAAACCAAGATGTGGGAGAGGATCATCAACAGGGTGAACGCACAATCACCATGTCGGCGCACAAAGACCGACATCCAGAACAGGTGGTATGACGTGCGCAGGAGGGTACGGGACCTGCTGAAGAAAGACTACATCAACAGCCAATACACCGGCAGTGGCCCTCCTGCCAAGCCAATATACCTCAGGCCCTGGGAGGAGAAGGTGCGGGCCATCCTTCCGCCAGTGAGCGTATATGGACTAGAGGACATCCCAGAGCCTGGTGAGTACACAACAAATGTACACAATATACTGCCACAAAACACACACATCACTGTCAAGGGGAGAGTCAAACCATGCACTCATAGCAATTACACAGCAACCAGAACAGAATCATCCCAAAATGTGTATGTCAGTCAGATAAACACAACACATGCCATCAAAAAAGTCACATCCAACTGTGCCAACACATGTACAAACACAACTACAACTACAGCTAGGCAGTGGCACAAATAGAACTAACAAACACATCCAGACATGTAGCAACCACAACAACACCAACACACAGTGAAGACCACTCAAAGGAAGGAATTCTGTGTATGCTGGCCAAGTCAGTGTAGCCAATAGCATCATGGGAGTCGCAGTCACACATATTGCCCCCCCCCAACTGTCCCATCAACACCACCATGAACCATGCGCACATCACAGGGAGTGGAGAAGGACTCACAAGATGGCTGACACTGGCAACTGCTGTGGTGAGCACAAGGCCCTGCTGGCAACTGTGCACCAACAAACAGCAGGACACCACTGACTGACATCCTGAGAGACAACTTCCACTCCCTGCAATGCAAGCACGTTCCATGGTTGGATAACTGGCTGGCTGGGTGGGTGGGAAGGAGGACTTGCAGCACTAACCATAGTCACAAGCACTTCCCCTCACACACACCCCAACACAAACTCCACAGAACCCACCTGGTAGAATGCAATGCCCCCCATCCTAACACAAGATCCCACAAAGAACCACCACCCTGGGTTATGTTGTGTGAAGCACAGGGCCACTCTTGGGACTTTTAGCCAAACAACTGCCAGGACAACACTCCCAGCCATCCTGTCAGCACAGCCAGCCCACCCCACAGGGAAGCAGAGTCAAAAGGAAGGGAAGCATGGGCATGCTGGGAAGGGGGTGGAGGCAATAGCATGATGGGAGTCGTAGTCACTGATATTGGTCACCCCCACAACTGGCCCATCAACACCACCCTGAACCATGCTCACATCACAGGGAGTGGAGAAGGACTCACAAGATGGCTGACACTGGCTACTGCTGTGGGGAGCACAAGGCCCTGCTGGCAACTGTGCACCAACAAACAGCAGGACACCACTGACTGACATCCTGAGAGACAACTTCCACTCCCTGCAATGCAAGCACGTTCCATGGTGGGATATCTGGCTGGCTGGGTGGGAAGGAGGACTTGCAGCACTGACCATAGTCACAAGCACCTCCCCTCACACCCCCCCTCAACACAAACTCCACAGAACCCACCTGGTAGAATGCAATGCCTCACATCCTAACACAAGATCCCACAAAGAACCACCACCATGGGTTATGTTGTGTGAAGCACAGGGACACTCTTGGGACTGTTAGCCAAACAACTGCCAGGACAACACTCCCAGCCATCCTGTCAGCACAGCCTGCCCACCCCACAGGGAAGCAGAGTCAAAAGGAAGGAAGCATGGGCATGCTGGGAAGGGGGTGGAGGCAATAGCATGATGGGAGTCGTAGTCACAGCTCTACATCCCCCACCACATGGCCCAGCAAGCTCACACTCACGCATGCACATCCCACAGAGAGTGGAAAGGCACATCAAAGATGTCTGACACTGTTGCTGTGTCGTGGGGAGCACAAGGGCATGCTGGGTACTGCACACCAACCAACAGCAGGACACCACTGTCAGCCATCTTGCCATTGCTCTCACACCCACACACACTGAACTCCCCACAAAAGCAAGTAAGTATGGGAATGCTGGGAAGTGGGGTGGAGGCAATAGCATGATGGGAGTCGTAGTCACAGACATAGCTCACCCCCACAACTGTCCCATCAACACCACCCTGAACCATGCTCACATCACAGGGAGTGGAGAAGGACTCACAAGATGGCTGACACTGGCTACTGCTGTGGGGAGCACAAGGCCCTGCTGCCAACTGTGCACCAACAAACAGCAGGACACCACTGACTGACATCCTGAGAGACAACTTCCACTCCCTGCAATGCAAGCACAGTCCATGGTGGGATAACTGGCTAGCTGGGTGGGTGGGAAGGAGGACTTGCAGCACTAACCATAGTCACAAGCACCTCCCCTCACACCCCCCCTCAACACAAACTCCACAGAACCCACCTGGTAGAATGCAATGCCTCACATCCTAACACAAGATCCCACAAAGAACCACCACCCTGGGTTATGTTGTGTGAAGCACAGGGACACTCTTGGGACTGTTAGCCAAACAACTGCCAGGACAACACTCCCAGCCATCCTGTCAGCACAGCCAGCCCACCCCACAGGGAAGCAGAGTCAAAAGGAAGGAAGCATGGGCATGCTGGGAAGGGAGGTGGAGGCAATAGCATGATGGGAGTCGTAGTCACAGCTCTACATCCCCCACCACATGGCCCAGCAAGCTCACACTCACGCATGCACATCCCACAGAGAGTGGAAAGGCCCATCAAAGATGTCTGACACTGTTGCTGTGTCGAGGGGAGCACAAGGGCATGCTGGGTACTGCACACCAACCAACAGCAGGACACCACTGTCAGCCATCTTGCCTTTGCTCTCACACCCACACACACTGAACTCCCCACAAAAGCAAGTAAGTATGGGCATGCTGGGAAGTGGGGTGGAGGCAATAGCATGATGGGAGTCGTAGTCACAGACATAGCTCACCCCCACAACTGTCCCATCAACACCACCCTGAACCATGCTCACATCACAGGGAGTGGAGAAGGACTCACAAGATGGCTGACACTGGCTACTGCTGTGGGGAGCACAAGGCCCTGCTGCCAACTGTGCACCAACAAACAGCAGGACACCACGGACTGACATCCTGAGAGACAACTTCCACTCCCTGCAACGCAAGCACGTTCCATGGTGGGATAACTGACTGGCTGGGTGGGTGGGAAGGAGGGCCGGCTGTCAACCAAACACAACCAATGCAGACCATGTTCACACCCCAAAAAAAAAACATAGAAATGCCCAAATAATGCAGGACAATGTGCCACACCAATATCAACCCCTGACTGTGACGACTTAGGACAATGCAATGTACAGGCCCGCACCCAGAGGCACAGTCACAATTGTCATGTGTGTCAACCATTGATGCCTGCAGAAACATAACATACATTGTTTGTGTCTCCCAAAAACAGGTGATGATGGGGACTACAGCAGCAGACGCTGAGGAGTCCCAGTCCCAGGCTCAAGAGGATGCGGAGCTCACTGGCGTCGTACAGCCTCTGTCCTCCTCGGACGATGAAGACCAACCTGGCACATCCGGTGCAAGTCAACATGCAGCACCAGCAGGACCACCAGCTGCAGCACCAGCAGGACCACCAGCTGCACCCCCTGCACCCACCCCTCCAACGACTGTCACCACAAATACCATCCCTGCCGACATGGACAGAACAAGGAGCAACACCAGCACAGGGACCCTGGACCAACCTGGGGCCATGGACACCACCACCACCACCAACCCCCAAGGTGGACCAGGGTTATCTGTGCGTGCCACTGCACACACTGCACATGTCAGCAGGGGTGGTGGGAGGGGTGGGAGACAGAGGTCGCTGCTTGCAGACGTTGCTGGTGTGCATGATGACCCACAACTGGTACGCATAGCTGATGCGTACCAGTCCAGCACTCGGAGACCTCAGCCAGGTAGTGGGGCTCCTCAGAGACATGAAACAGCAGCAGGCTGCCCATCATGCCCGCTTGGACTCCCACATGTCCCACGTGGAGTCACACATGTCCCGCGTGGACTCACACATGTCCCGCGTGGAGTCCAAGTGGGATGCACTGCATGAGATGACGGCGGTGCACAGGGACATTTTACAATGCCTCCGCCAGATGAACAGCAACCAGTCCACACCTCCCTGTGTGCCAACAACATCTGGTGCCGAACAAACTGCAACTGCCACAGGGAGGGAGGATGACTCTGGCGGAGAGTCCCCTGCACCGCAGCAGCCTGTACTTGAGGGCCCCCCCAAGAAGAGGGGTCGTCCGAGGAGGGGAAAGTGAGAGGCCGATGGCCAAGCGCAACTCCCAGGAAGCCTGAACCTGTTCTGGATGTTCGCCTTTGTGCACAGACTGTTCACCCTGTTGACGGCAACACTACTCCCACACATTGCATGGGGAGTACAAGTTGGACCAATGTGTCAGACAACTGTGGCCCCGATACTGGGGATCCTGTCTACCAGGACTTTCAATTCACCTAGGAACTTCGGATTGCAAGATTTATGTACACCACTACCCATCCTATGCACTATTCACACAAATGTATCACAATAAACACACTAATACACCATACTTGCCTCTGTCGTGATTCCAACGTGGGTGCTGTTATGGGGATGATGAACTGCAAAATTACACTGTGTATGCGAACTGCAACAGCAAGGACAACACAGGCATGTGAGTAAAGGCAACGTGACACATATGAGGGAGACACACCACCAGGGCTACACAACACATACACACCTAGGCCATCTGACTCATTGCCTACACTGATGTTGCCAGGGAAGACGGTGCAATGCACAGACACCACACCCATTCCCAGTTGTAGTCAAGTAGCCCACAGGTGCAGTAAGCAAATGGCACTCAAATGTGTGACCACAGACAACGCACATCACAAAGTGAAGCACAGGTTTATTACACAGTTGCAACATGTCGTAACCACTACAGATGCAAGGTAATCCCACCTGGCAGCGGGCACACAGTCAACAACTGTAGACGGAAGGAAGTCCATGGGTGTGGCGCACATCACCTGTAGGGACACAACAGCTACCAGCCTGGAAGTGCAATCACGTCGTCGTTGGACACAGTTGACCAAACGAATCTGAAAGTACCCTGTGAAGGACAGAAATGACACACAGTCAAAAGCAATGGAGTACAGGACAGAACAGCAAAACTCATGCACAATACATGTTACAAGATACCCACCCAGAACCAAGTTAGCATGTCAACACTGTTGCGGAGTACAGCCCACCTGTAAGCACACATCGCAACACACATCCAGTCAAGTAGCCCATGGACACACTCCAACAGCACCAGAGCACCACCTACACATCATGCCAACTCACATCATTGACATGACACCTCAGGATACTCACATTCAGCTAAAGAAGTTGGTGATGAGCTGTGTGCGGACATCACCCTCATCATCATCATCATCATCGTCACTGGCATCGTGGTCCAGGCCAGGATCCTCCACAGGTGGCGGATGTTGGTCATTGTCATCCTGGATGAGAGACAACTCCTTCCGCACTGCCAGGTTGTGGAGCATGCAGCAGACGATGATAATCTTGCACACTTTCGCAGGGGCATATGGGAGGGACCCTCCGGTCTTGTCCAGGCAGCGGAAGCGGCTCTTCAGGAGACCAAATGTCCGCTCAATCACTCTCCTGGTCCGACCATGTGCCTCATTGTAGCGCATCTGGGCTGGTGTCACAGGGTTCCTGAGGGGTGTCAGCAACCACGGCATGTTGGGGTATCCCGAGTCACCTACGGACAGACAAGTGCACATTAGCTGACTTGGAAAAGTGGGCGGAATACTACAGATCAGATCACACACAATGGCACAAAGTCAGTACACACCGACAAGCCAGGCACGCTGGTTCTGCATCTGTGCCATCATCCTGGGGATGCGACTACTCCTCATCACAAAGGCATCGTGTGCTGAACCAGGGAAATGGGCACACACGTGTGTGATGGTCATGTCTGCAAGACACACCACCAGTGCATTGACCGAGTGGTAGTGCTTGCGGTTCCTGTAGGCCTGCTCCTGGGCCTGTGGTGGTACCAAAGCCACATGTGCCCCATCAATGGAGCCAATGACATGCGGCATCCTCCCCAGGGCATAAAAGTCACTCTTCACGTCAGTGAGTCGTCGCAGTCTAGGGAAATAGATGTACCGGTTCAGGAATAGCAACATTGCCGCCAAAACATCGCGGAGCACACGGCTCAACATGGTCTGTGACATCCCACCAGCAGTCGCCACAGTATGTTGGAAGGTACCGGTGGCAAAGAAGTGTAGGGTTGCCATCACCTTCACCTTGGGGGTCAGCGCTGTAGGATACGGCCGGCCAGGCTGAAAATGTGGGGACAACTGCACTGCCAAATCCTCAATCAGCTGCCTGGTGAAGCGGTACCGTCGGATGCTGTCCCGTTCCACCATCGTTGCCAGGTCTGGGAATGGTTGATGGACAGCAGGAGCCCTGCAGTGCAGAGGAGAAGTAAGCAAGATTGTCAGTCACCCCACATATGCGGCATTGAACACACTCAATATCCCAACATACATCATTATGAGGCACAACTACATGAAGTGTGCAGTTCCGGAAGGACATGTATGGTACATACATGGCCAACATCTGTCAACACGGTCCAACAGGTGGCATCAATTAGTCCCAGGTTGGCCCATTGGATATCATGAGGCCGTGTCACAGTTCCCATCTCCTGCTGCCGTGTCACAATAACCCCCCACAGTGACATGTGAGGACAGATGTGCCCCAGGCACCACAGCTCAACGACAGGTACATTCCCAGGGACCCTGTATTGCCACATGGACACTGGCATTACATGGAGTATCATGTATACACCACAGCAAAACAACCATGACCCCCACAGGTAGTGGCCCCACTTGCCACGGCAGGACAGACATGGATGTCTGTGACACACACACGCACAACATCAAAGTCCATGCACACACAACCTGGATGTGGAGACTGTCTCCCATTGTGCACATGAAATCAGAGACATTGTAAACACTACATGCACAAAGACTGTGGAGGACCATCACTATTGTGCCACTGGGACACCCTGGCTCAAACATACCGTCCCACATGGGACTCACGGGGTATGTGACATGACATACACATACACCACCGTGCAATGTGACCATGGCACATGCACAGATATGAACAGTTGCACATCACAGTGGTCATGTACACGTAACACCCAGGATCCTGTCCCCATGAACACGTGCACAGCCTGGGGGTGGCTGCCCACAGGTGACACCCACAGGACAACATGTACACCAACATACACACAATAGGAAATGCAGCCGTACATGCCTTATGATAAAGTTTGGACAGGCTGTCGTGATGTAGGTGTGCCCCTCACTCCCTGGGAGCTATCTGTGGCTGGCATATGTCCATCTGAGACAGGCATGCTGACATATGCCAGTCACATGTACAGTGATGCATTGAACAGCAATGGACCGATCGGTGCCCCCGGCCGGCCCATTGCATTCAATGTGTGCGGGTATGCATTGTACCCCTGTTCGCGTTGTACTGCAATGGACCGATCGGTGCCCCCGGCCGGCCCATTGCATTCAATGTGTGCGGGTACGCGTTGTACCCCTGTTCGCGTTGTACTGCAATGGACCGATCGGTGCCCCCGGCCGGCCCATTGCATTCAATGTGTGCGGGTACGCGTTGTACCCCTGTACGCGTTGTACCCCTGTACGCGTTGTACTGCAATGGACCGATCGGTGCCCCCGGCCGGCCCATTGCATTCAATGTGTGCGGGTACGTGTTGTACCCCTGTTCGCGTTGTACTGCAATGGACCGATCGGTGCCCCCGGCCAGCCCATTGCATTCAATGTGTGCGGGTACGCGTTGTACCCCTGTTCGCGTTGTACTGCAATGGACTGATCGGTGCCCCCGGCCGGCCCATTGCATTCAATGTGTGCGGGTACGTGTTGTACCCCTGTTCGCGTTGTACTGCAATGGACCGATCGGTGCCCCGGCCGGCCCATTGCATTCAATGTGTGCGGGTGCGCGTTGTACCCCTGTACGCTGCTTGTACTGCAATGGACTGATCGGTGCCCCGGCCGGCCCATTGCATTCAATGTATGCGGTGCACGCGTTGTACCCCTGTTCGCGTTGTACTGCAATGGACCGATCGGTGCCCCGGCCGGCCCATTGCATTCAATGTGTGCGGGTACGCGTTGTACCCCTGTTCACGTTGTAGTGCAATGGACCGATCGGTGCCCCCGGCTGTCCCATTGCATTCAATGTGTGCGGGTACGTGTTGTACCCCTGTACGCGTTGTACTGCTATGGACCGATCGGTGCCCCCGGCCGGCCCATTGCATTCAATGTGTGCGGGTACGCGTTGTACCCCTGTTCGCGTTGTACTGCAATGGACCGATCGGTGCCCCCGGCCGGCCCATTGCATTCAATGTGTGCGGGTACGCGTTGTACCCCTGTACGCGTTGTACCCCTGTACGCGTTGTACTGCATTGGACCGATCGGTGCCCCCGGCCGGCCCATTGCATTCAATGTGTGCGGGTACGCGTTGTACCCCTGTTCGCGTTGTACTGCAATGGACCGATCGGTGTCCCCGGCCGGCCCATTGCATTCAATGTGTGCGGGTACGCGTTGTACCCCTGTTCGCGTTGTACTGCAATGGACCGATCGGTGCCCCCGGCCGGCCCATTGCATTCAATGTGTGCGGGTACGCGTTGTACCCCTGTACGCATTGTACCACAATGGACCGATCGGTGCGCACCCATTGACAATGGGCTTGCCTGGCAACGGACGCGTTTTCGAATTTCGAACGAGTCGGTTGCTGGAAAATCAGTTGGTCACCCACAACAATGTTGCAAAATCATGTATGTCATGAAGTTGAAGATTTGAAGGATGCTGTGGGCGTGTTTTGGTGCTGCTATTCCATGGATTGGCCAGATTCAGAAGATGCAAACGACTTGGACCTATCACTTTGGACACAAGGGACAGTATCTGCCTCTCCAGCACATATATATTGCTGGCTGTTCCCCTGAGAGCTCACTTGCCTGCACTACATGCTCCAGGACGACATCTGCCACTGCACTGCTGCTGTCTCTGCCCCTCTGGACCCTGCAATGGCACGTACTGTGGAGAGAGCCCCAGCCTTCAGCCTTGAAGAGAACCAGGCCCTGCTGGACAGCCTACTTCCACAGTACAGCAAGCTGTATGGGACACCAGGGGAGCAGGTGAGTGTTCTGTGCACTGCCTTTCTGAATGTGCATTTTGTCTGACTAGCAAGGCTGAAAGTCTGCACGCCACTGGCTAGCAGGCTCACTGTGTAGTTGTCACCCCCCATAGTGTGTAGTGACATGCACTGGACAGGTATGGTGCAGTGACAGTGCATTTGAACAAGGTTTTACTTCCCATGCAATGATACCATGTAGTGACGTCTGGCAAACTGTCCATGGGCAGCTTTGCACTGCCTGTGTACATCATGTGCCCCTGTGATTGAGAGATGTATATACAACTGTGTCATGCACGGATATGTTGCATGTGTAGTAATGGCCTTTTCACTTTGTCATCCTGACAGGTTAATGCCCATCGGAAGCAGGAGATCTGGAAGGACATCGTCTGGGCCATCCGGTCCGTGGGGGTCTACAAGCGCCGGATCCGCAACTGCCAGAAGAGGTGGCAGGACCTTCGGGGCTGGACCCGGAGGATTGCACGGGTCCAGCTGAAGCTGTCGCCTCCTCGCAGGAGGGGCAGAACACGGACCCTGACCCCCCACATGCTCCAGATCCTGGCGGTGGTGTTTCCAGACCTGGATGGGCAGCTGAAGGCCAGACAGCAGCAAGGAGGGGGTGAGTCAAAGACTGCACTGTGAACTCTGTATTACATGCTTTGTGCCCTCCTCTGGCCTGGTTCAACTGCCACAGTGCAGCAGTCATGTTGTCCAGGAGCCATGTCCCTCTATTGTGCACTGCCCACTGCTCATCTGATACCCAGGTGTGGCCCTTACATTCAGGGAATTGTGTCACTTGGGACTGTGTCCTTGCAGTTTGCTTCACTAAAGGTGGGGGACAGCATCTGTTTCCCTAACTCTGTTGTGGGCATCATGGGTGGGTCCATTGTTCACACAACGCCTGTGTTCGGACATGTGATCTGCGTGTTGCTTTGATATGCGGTCCACTTGCTGAGCTGAGCCACCACATGTGCCTGGGGTATGTGGCACACGCCCATGCAGCGGGTGGGAACAATGTTTGGGCCCCAGGAGTGTGCAGATTACGTGTGTCACACATACATAGCCAGCTATCCACTGTCCAGGGCACATCCCTCATTCATGTGGAGCAGGACAGTCATGCCTACTCCAGGCCATGCAATGCACTCTGTACTCCCACTCCCGTGTATCAGCTGACACATTGTGCACAGTGATTTGACCCCTCAGGTGTCTGCCTCTGTGTCAGTGTGCTGTGGATTAGTTGCCAGGACTGCTGGGGTGTTTCTTGGTAGGGGCTCAGCATGCCCCTGGAGATGTGACCATAGGAGACGATACTTGTGTGTCACATAGGTGTTTGATCAGCTGCCCGTGCAGACTGGGGTATGCGAATGTGAAGTTCAGGCAGCTGTTCCCCATTCACAGCAAATTGTGAGGGGCTCAGGTTCAGAGGGTAGTGTCACAGGTCTCCCATATGTCCAATCGGTATGACCTGGACAGATGAGGGTTAAGATGATGTGTTGTGTGGGGGATGTACATGTGCACTTGTGCAGCTCCAGGACTTGCATTCCCCATAACCTACTATTGTGACACAGTGCATAGTGTTGTTGTCTGGCTGCCAAGTCATACATCACTGAGACAGTGATGTATGACTTAGCAGTCATGCCTCTGCCATGGCATGTGTCAACTTATTGGTGGTCCTGCAGGGGAGTGACATGTTCTACATGCACACCATTGTGGCGATGGCTATCAGGACATGGGTGCATCATGGTGTCTGTCGCTGGTATGCATCACATGCATTTCCTATTTGACTCTGGGCATCCCTTTCATCCGGAAACCTGTACTGACTCAGTGGCAAGAGCTGTGATGTGTGCATGTCCACATGCCACACCGTGTCCTCTGCACTGTCCAACTACTGTGTACTTGGTGCATGTGTCCACACTGGGGTGTTGCAATCCAACAGACACCAGACAGATGGGTGCAAGGCCATGTGGGATGTGAGTGCCATGCTTGGCATCAGACTGACAATTGGCTTCTCCTGTTCAGTTAGGGCACTTTTAGCAATGTACAACTAATGATGCCAGGGCTTGCTCTGTAATGTGCTGTGCTCACAGTGGTGTGTGCGTTTGGTGCAGGTGACTGATGTCTGTCTGTTTCCCCATTGTTTGCAGATACATCCACGGCCACGGAAGGGGACAGCTCCACGGACCAGGAGGAGCCAGAGAGCCAGACTGGGTCAGCAGCCGAGGAGTGGTCGGAGGGACCCAGTGGCACGGAGGGCGAGGGGAGCCACACCGAGGAGTCCTCAGCACCATCCACCTCAGCTGAGGACCAGAGCAACTCGGAGGATGACTCCCTTGTGGAGGCGGGTGTCAGCAGCCACCACACCCCAGCTAGTGTTGCTGTGCCCGCCACCACCAGCACCACCACCGCCCTCCCATCGGCTCCCATTCCCCAGGTCCGTGGAGGCTCCCATGTTCGGGAGCGTGTCTCCTTTGGGCCAGGCACCGCACCCCCTGCCCCTGTGTCCCCTGCTGCCCTGAGTGAGGAGTCTGTGTACCTCCTTCGCCAGCTCCATGTAGGGCAGACAGCCATGCTGAGTGTCCTCCATGCGCACACCGCACTGTTGACTCAGCTGGTGTTGTTCATGGAGGGCATCTCATCGGGCATGTCTGACCTACAGAGGCGCAATAGGTCCATGGACTCCTCCCTGACGGCAGCAGTGTCCCTCCTCAGACAGTCCCTCACCCCTCCTGCCTCTGCTCCATCCACACTCCCCAGCACCTTACCCGTCCCAAGCACACACACACCGGCACAGGCACACACCAGCACACACACGTCCAGCACACAGACACACACGCCACAAACAAAACGCACACGCACGCACAGTCAGGGGACTGAAACCAGACTCACAGGGGATGGGGCCCTGGTTCACACACACGCATCCACGGGCACTGCGCAGTCCTCAGTTGCCTCTCCCTCCAAAGCACCCTCCCTTGCCTCACCTGCAACCCCAAAGACCCAGCGCCTCTTCCTCAGTGACCTCGGCCTCTTCCCCTCCGATCCAGCTGCTCCAGCATCCAGGGTGAAGAGGAAGCCCCCCCACACGGAGCAGAGTGCCCCTCGCCCCCGGACACCCTCCCCAGGCGCAGACAGACTGAGGCCCCCACCCGCAAGTCCCCCCGGAGTGGTAAGAGCAAGACCCCGCCGCCGCCCTGCAGCTCAAGCACCAGGTCTCCTTCCTCCATCCCTCAGGCCCCCACTCCACAGGTGCCCCCACCACACCCTGCCCCAGGTTCCCCCACCCACAGATATACCATCCCCAAGAGGCTCCGGCCTTCTCCCCCTGCCACTTGCTCTCCCGGCACCACACCCCCGCTGCGCTTGTCTGTGCCACTGATGTGGTGAGGGTGTCCTCCCCTCTGTCCAGCCCACCTTGCCTGTTCCCCATTCTCCTCCCCTGGTGGTAGGCACTGCAGTGGAGTCCACTACCACCCTGTCTGACTTGGGCACTGCAGTGGCGGACCTGTCCACTCCATCTGCAGGGTCCACTGCAGTCGTGCCGGCACCCACGACATCTGAGCCATGCCCCCCAGTTGTGCCGGCACACACCATGTCAGACACCTCCACTGCAGTTGTCAGTGGCTCTCCAGCACCCACCACCCCTTCCCTGCTTCCTCCTGGTGAGCCCTGATCCTGTCCCTGCGGTGCCTGGCCTACCCCCGGTTGCCCCTCCTAGTGGATTGTCCCTGGTTTTGTGCAGGCATGTGTAGGGTGGCATCTGCCACTGTCACCCACTTGTGACTTTGTTGATGGACTGGCCATTGGCCTTTGTTTATGTTCTACCAGACTTCTACTTTTAATGCCACATATGCTGAATAAAGCAACTTTCTGTTCTCTAGTGCTTTTGCTTCTGATGTACATGATGTTGATGATGCTAACCATGCCCTTGCTGCAGTGATGGTGATATTTGGTCTCATGATAATGAAGTGTTACTGTGCAGGAACCCATGTGGTCCAGGGGGAATGTGTCCTATCCTGTGGTGTATCCATGTCATCCATAGCAGCATCTGAGGGTGTCATGTGTTCAGTATTTGGCAATGGGATTTCCTACTTGGATTGGCAATTTCACATCTGTGGCTTCCACCCCTGCACATCTGTTGTGCCTGCCATTGTTCAATTCGTCTACTTCCCTGACCGTGTGGCCATCTCCAGTGGACATGCAGGTTTGGGCATCAATGGGGAAGGACTCATCTGTGTTGTCAGTGCAACATTGCTATACAAGGGTGTTGGATCTGTGCTGATGATTCCGTTGGCACTTCCATGACCAGGCTGATGTGACGGGAGCCCTCATTTGGTGCTAATTGTTGATTGTGTGACCAAGTGCTCAGCTGACATGATGGGGCCCTACTGAGGCAACATATGGCACAGCTTTCCTCACACAGGAGTGGAGTCCCCTCATGGCAGTGTGTACTCCTGTGACATTGCCTGCGCCCAAGGTGTGTGTTGTATGTGCATGTCTGTGTGTTCACTTCCGTTTAGCTGTGCAAGCTGTGATCCCTAGTGTTGTACCTATTTGTGATGCTAGCTGAGTTGAGCTATGTTCCCCCAAAGTCTTCTCCCTGGGTTCTCTGTGATGTGGGTGCATGGCACATTACTGGTCATCAGGGTGTCACCCATAGGTGTGTTTGCTGTCAGGGCTGAGTTTGTGTGCAGACGCAGATGGGTCACAGTCAGGTTTCCCCTTGGCACTTGTTTGCCCCTGTCATGTGATTTCCAGTTTGTGTTAACTTTCAGTGATTGTGACACGTTGTGTGTGTGACTGCTGGCACTCCTCAGGGTCCGGGCTGCAATGTTGGTTGTTGTCTATGTGTGTTCTTTGTGGGTGACCTTGGCTTCTTCATTGGTGTGTGACTGTGGCTGGGATCCCATTGGTTGGTGTGGTATTGCCGTCATGTCCATGTACAGCGTAGTGTGCAGTGTGTCAGACATTCAGGAGTCTTGTTGAGTGGCCATGTGTGATGTGTTTCTGCACCTTGGTTCCCACCCACCACCCTGGAATAGTCATGGGTGCATGTGCAATGTCACCAGTGCATGTGTGCTTCACTGCTGCACATTGTTGGAGGTCGAGGGGTGTGGTGTTGAGTGTGTGCAGATGAGAGTTGTTGCCCGGCTAGGCCCCTGCCTCCATGTTGGCCTTGACTTACTGGCCATGCTGTTTGATTTGTGCTTGTGTAGGTGTGATGGTAGTTAGTTGCTCAGGACACATGACTGTGGTTCACAGTGTGAACCACATTTAGCTTTGTCATCACAGTGGGATTGTAATGCAGCCCAGGGTCACCACATTGTGGGGGCCCTGGGGGTGGTGCTGTGGTGTGTCTGTGTCTTGCTGTGTCAGTTGCTGTCCCTACGTGCCTTTGTGACATGTGTGATTTGTGCTCCCTCTCATCTGACAATGCCTGCTTGCCCACATAGGGGATTTGGATCCATGAGTTACCTTTGTGTGGCACTGTATGCACATCTGTATGATTGGTATTCAGGTCTCCTCATGTGTTGTGTGGTTGCCTGGGGACACTGGCACCCCCCCCTCACCTGTTGTGTATGATGTGCAGTGTGGGTCTGCCTGTTTGTGTTTGTGCATCTGCACCACTGCATTGGCATATCTTGGGTGTGCCATTGGGTGTATGTAGTTTGCTGGGTTTCCCCTGCTGTCCCTGGGACTCCTAGGTCATCGGTCAGCACAATGATCATGGTTTGTGTGTCCCATTGCTGCCATGGTATGGTATCTGTTCACCTCACATCTGCAGTCTCCACAGGGTATCTGCATGTGTGTGCCCATTGGTGCAAATATGTGGGTCTGCATTCTGATGGACACTTCTGTCATTGTGTCATTGATGATTGTTGACGGTGTCAGCCCCCATGGGTGTTGTTTGTCTGCACATGGCCAATGGTATGTCTTATTTGCACTGCAGGATTTGGCTACCCCAATTTATGTTGCAATGGGACACATACACTACTTTGCCACTGATGTGTTTGTTGTTCTGTGACCAGGAATCATCCATGCAGTTTGGCAGTTGCACCTCTTTCTTTGTCAACACTTACCTTTTGGTCACTGTGATGATGGGGGTTTGGACCCCATTGCCACAATGTTCAAAGTGTGCTTCAGCTATGGACCCCACACTTACCTTTTGGCCACTGTGATGATGGGGGTTTGGAACCCATTGCCACAATGTTCAAAGTGTGCTTCAGCTATGGACCCCACACTTACCTTTTGGTCACTGTGATGATGGGGGTTTGGACCCCATTGCCACAATGTTCAAAGTGTGCTTCAGCTATGGACCCCACACTTACATTTTGGTCACTGTGATGATGGGGGTTTGGACCCCATTGCCACAATGTTCAAAATGTGCTTCAGCTATGGACCCCACACTTACCTTTTGGCCACTGTGATGATGGGGGTTTGGACCCCATTGCCACAATGTTCAAAGTGTGCTTCAGCTATGGACCCCACACTTACATTTTGGTCACTGTGATGATGGGGGTTTGGACCCCATTGCCACAATGGTCATGGCCTGCTTGCATTGTGGGTGCCACACACATATATGTGTGGCACATGTGCTAGGGGGTCACATTGTATGTTCAAAGTCATGTTCGGTATTGTAGGCATTTGACACAGTCTACACATGCTTGTCATGGTGTTGGGGGGATTTCTTCTTCTTGCATTCCCTAAGTTGTGGTGTGCTGGTTGTGTCATGCATTGTCCATCCTATGAGTGGGGGTGGTAGTAGTGGTAGGCATCCAGCCCCCCCTGGCTAAGGGTGGTAGTAGTGGTAGGCATCCAGCCCCCCCTGGCTAAGGGTGGTAGTAGTGGTAGGCATCCTGCCCCCCCTGGGTGAGGGTGGTAGTAGTGGTAGGCATCCTGCCCCCCCTGGGTGAGGGTGGTAGTGGTGGTAGGCATCCAGCCCCCCCTGGCTAAGGGTGGTGGTAGGCATCCAGCCCCCCTGGGTAAGGGTGGTAGTAGTGGTAGGCATCCTGCCCCCCTGGGTAAGGGTGGTAGTAGTGGTAGGCATCCTGCCCCCCTGGCTAAGGGTGGTAGTAGTGGTAGGCATCCTGCCCCCCCTGGGTTAGGGTGGTAGTAGTGGTAGGCATCCTGCCCCCCCTGGGTAAGGGTGGTAGTAGTGGTAGGCATCCTGCCCCCCCTGGGTAAGGGTGGTAGTAGTGGTAGGCATCCTGCCCCCCCTGGGTTAGGGTGGTAGTAGTGGTAGGCATCCTGCCCCCCTGGGTAAGGGTGGTAGTAGTGGTAGGCATCCTGCCCCCTGGGTTAGGGTGGTAGTAGTGGTAGGCATCCTGCCCCCCTGTTTAAGGGTGGTAGTAGTGGTAGGCATCCTGCCCCCTGGGTAAGGGTGGTAGTAGTGGTAGGCATCCTGCCCCCTGGCTAAGGGTGGTAGTAGTGGTAGGCATCCTGCCCCCCTGGGTAAGGGTGGTAGTAGTGGTAGGCATCCAGCCCCCCCTGGCTAAGGGTGGTAGTAGTGGTAGGCATCCTGCCCCCCCTGGGTTAGGGTGGTAGTAGTGGTAGGCATCTGGCACCCCCATGGCTAAAGGTGGTAGTAGTGGTAGGCATCCAGCCCCCCCTGGGTGAGGGTGGTAGTGGTGGTAGGCATCCAGCCCCCCCTGGGTAAGGGTGGTAGTAGTGGTAGGCATCCTGCCCCCACTGGGTTAGGGTGGTAGTAGTGGTAGGCATCCTGCCCCCCCTGGCTAAGGGTGGTAGTAGTGGTAGGCATCCTGCCCCCCCTGGCTAAGGGTGGTAGTAGTGGTAGGCATCCTGCCCCCCCTGGGTAAGGGTGGTAGTAGTGGTAGGCATCCAGGCCCCCTGGCTAAGGGTGGTAGTAGTGGTAGGCATCCTGCCCCCTGGGTTAGGGTGGTAGTAGTGGTAGGCATCTGGCACCCCCATGGCTAAGGGTGGTAGTAGTGGTAGGCATCCAGCCCCCCTGGGTGAGGGTGGTAGTGGTGGTAGGCATCCAGCCCCCTGGGTAAGGGTGGCAGTAGTGGTAGGCATCCTGCCCCCCCTGGGTTAGGGTGGTAGTAGTGGTAGGCATCTGGCACCCCCATGGCTAAGGGTGGTAGTAGTGGTAGGCATCCAGCCCCCCCTGCGTGAGGGTGGTAGTAGTGGTAGGCATCCTGCCCCCCCTGGCTAAGGGTGGTAGTAGTGGTAGGCATCCAGCCCCCCCAGGCTAAGGGTGGTAGTAGTGGTAGGCATCCTGCCCCCTGGGTAAGGGTGGTAGTAGTGGTAGGCATCCTGCCCCCTGGGTAAGGGTGGTAGTAGTGGTAGGCATCCTGCCCCCCTGGCTAAGGGTGGTAGTAGTGGTAGGCATCCTGCCCCCCTGGGTAAGGGTGGTAGTAGTGGTAGGCATCCAGCCCCCTGGCTAAGGGTGGTAGTAGTGGTAGGCATCCAGCCCCCTGGCTAAGGGTGGTAGTAGTGGTAGGCATCCTGCCCCCCTGGGTTAGGGTGGTAGTAGTGGTAGGCATCTGGCACCCCCATGGCTAAGGGTGGTAGTAGTGGTAGGCATCCAGCCCCCATGGCTAAGGGTGGTAGTGGTGGTAGGCATCCAGCCCCCCCTGGCTAAGGGTGGTAGTAGTGGTAGGCATCCTGCCCCCCTGGGTAAGGGTGGTAGTAGTGGTAGGCATCCAGCCCCCCTGGCTAAGGGTGGTAGTAGTGGTAGGCATCCTGCCCCCTGGGTAAGGGTGGTAGTAGTGGTAGGCATCCTGCCCCCCTGGCTAAGGGTGGTAGTAGTGGTAGGCATCCTGCCCCCCTGGGTAAGGGTGGTAGTAGTGGTAGGCATCCAGCCCCCTGGCTAAGGGTGGTAGTAGTGGTAGGCATCCTGCCCCCCTGGGTTAGGGTGGTAGTAGTGGTAGGCATCCTGCCCCCTGGGTAAGGGTGGTAGTAGTGGTAGGCATCCAGCCCCCTGGCTAAGGGTGGTAGTAGTGGTAGGCATCCTGCCCCCTGGGTTAGGGTGGTAGTAGTGGTAGGCATCTGGCACCCCCATGGCTAAGGGTGGTAGTAGTGGTAGGCATCTGGCACCCCCATGGCTAAGGGTGGTAGTAGTGGTAGGCATCCAGCCCCCTGGCTAAGGGTGGTTGTGGTGGTTGGCATCCGGCCCCCCTGGGTAGGGGTGGTGGTGCGCATTCAGGCCCCTGTGTGCATATGTGGCATTGGTGATGGGCATCCCGCCCCTATGGTGCTGCTGTTGCTGGTGTAAGTATATTCTGCATCCCTCTGTGTGTGTGTGATGTGTCGTGTACGTGTTGTATGTGTTTTGTGGTTGGTGTCTGGCTTACCTTCTGCGCCGTACGCGTCCGTGCCTGTTCCGGTAGTAAATGTAGAATATTGGTATGATCGGGACGAAGGGATTCATGGTTGGTTCGTGTCGTTCGTCCTTCTCGTTGCTTCGCGTCGTCCTCATCCCTTCGCCTCGTCCTCGTCGCTGGCGTGTTCGTCTCGGAGCCGTGGATCGTGTTGTGGCGCGAATCGGAGCTTATGTGCGCCTCTCCCGGATGCTTTGACGTGCCGTGCGTAGCGACGGGTTCGGCGCGTACGGAAAGCGCATCGTACTCGTTCGGCCGGATGAAGCTGCATTTTTCCTTCCGTGCGACTCGATTCAGCGTTTCCGGATTCGCCTCGGTCGGGGAACAGGACCTGGTTTGGGTGAGTACGGCTCGGCCGGATTCTTTGCTGTTGTGCGCATCGTACTTACTCGTTCGGTGTGCTGTACGGATCGGTCGGGAAACAGGCTTTCGCATGGCTTTTTTCCCTACCGAATGGTGTTGGGTGCGCCTCCGACCGAGATCGGAATCGGCCCCTTAATATGTGTGTGAACATTTAAATATTTACAAATATTCCTTTAGTCCTTTTAATTCATGTTTCAATAGCATATAACGAATAATCAAATTACACAATGGTAAGTATGACTGAGAAATACGTTTAAAATTACATACATGTAACAATAATGCATACATTGGATAACGTTTGTCGTTTGACTTGTACTAAGATCCTACACATATAATGATAATTGACAGCTAATAACGATGTCCCTAACATTTACACAAACAATAGAGCACACGTTTAGGAATCATGAGTAAGGTTTCAGCAATGAAATGGAGAGGATGGTTTCATGAAAACTACACATTACTAATGTTCATCTTTGCAATGCAACACACATTATAATCCATGAATCCTTTAGTTGCAATGAAGCTTATACAGTTCGTTATTACATTCAAGTCACACTATTAATCAACATCAAAGAATTATTTCAGATTCATTTATATGAAATGCATTTCTTATTTAGTGAAGATGGTATCTAAGTTAAACATCAAATCTTTTTCTTTCAACATTAATGAATATTCTATATGAGAAACTGTAAATTCTACAATAAAGACTCTTTAGCATAACATCTTTATTTTGGCATATTGCCATAAAAGAATAATTAAAAACAAAGGGGCCGATTCCGATCTCGGCCGGTAGTGCTCCGAATCGGATTCGGATTTACCGGATCCGATTCGGAGCCCTGTTTCCCGACCGAATCGTACGCAGGTCCGGCCGAGCGAGTACGATGCAAGCTCCCGCGAAATCGCCGACCGACTCGTACGCGGCTTCAACACACTCCGACCGACTCGCACGGACACGACTCGCACCGCGCTATGGAGATGTTTCCCGGACGGGTAAGTACGATGCGCGCCGCGAGCAGTCCGACCGACTTGCGCAGTCCGGCTCGAAAGAGCTGTCGGAGCCAAACTTTGGGGGTCCGTGTCGGACCCCCCTGTACGCGTAGGCGCGCGAGTCGCACACAGGGGGGAACCATGGGTCCCCCCTACCTGTGCATGTACGCCGCGATGCGCATGGACGCGTACCCGCTATAGGGGGCGCCCTTGTTCGCCTCGCACCCATTGAGTCAATGGGAGCCCGCGTACGCGTTGTACGACCGGCTCCCATTGACTTCAATGGGAGTCCGACCGAATCGAGTCCGATAGCATGCGAATGCATCGTACTCGTCCGGTCGGACTGCTAGGGTCCGATTCGGTCGGAATTCTCTCCGGGTCCGGCTCGGTCGGAGAGATTTCCGGCCAAAATCGGAATCGGCCCCAAAGTGTACAGACATAAATACATTTAAAACATGTTAGGATTTAATCCTAATAAAAAAATATATACATAAAATACGAGTTAAAATACAAAGTTATAAATATGACTCTAATTAAGCAGATACAATCAATAGTTTAAGCTCATCATTCACTGGGAATCTACATTCACAAAAGGGTAATCATTACTCCAGCTCTCCTCCACCCAATAAAATACAATAATCATAACAAGAGGGGGAATCATACTGATATGTAAAAAATATACCTAGTCTCCTCTGTTGAATAAAGTGCAAAGTTCTTTAGCTGAGGGTCATCCACAGGGTTACACTAACTCCTGGTCACCTGATTCCATAGATTGTGAGCTCAGCTTTTGCCTAATACGCCACATCGATTACAGGCACCTGTAAAACTAGATATTGGCTTGTGTCAGTTACTAGAATTCGAAAGGCCTACCTATACTGCCTGGTACCTAAATTCCAGCATACAGGAAGTAGCCAATCTGTATGCTGGGCACAAAAAAAGGGCATGTTCCATCGTTTCCTTTGTGGTTTCACAGGACTAGCACACCCACTCACATGCTCTAGTGGTACGGGCCTATTTCACAGTGTATGAGCGCAGTGGCAGAGATCCATATCTAAACTGAATATAAAGCTTCCTTGCCAGTGCAGGTTCAATCTCGTCTAAAAACTGTTCTGCTTTATATTCAGCTTTCATCATGACAAAAGTGTCTGTCAGTGGGCCTAGAGAAGACCGGGTTAGGAGAGATTGCAATTTGCATTGCCCATAATTTCTCTTGAGTTCAATTTTGAAAGTAGAAGATACTACCCTCGGGTCCTCCCAGAGTCTCGCATTCCCCATTTTTCTCAGGGTCTCTATAACATATTTAAACCAGGGAAGATATTTTGTCCCGGAATACCGAGCGCCTCCTCTAGCCCCTGTCAGTAGGAATAAAGCTCGGTAGTAGCCCAGATTCTTCTCCAAAACAGGACCGGTCTCACCCCAATCCTGTCGGAGATCAATCTGAGCCCCATGTCCAACCTTAGGGGAAGCAGTGGGGTGCTAACCGGGAGTCCCGTCAACTGCGGCAAAAAACAATTCTCAGCTAGCACCAAAGCATTCATGTCTTTATGCCCCCATAGTTCTGCACCATAAAGAGCAGCAGCCAGGGTCTGATGGGTATAAATTTGAACCACTGGAGAAATAGGTCGAAAGTGTGAGCCTCTGTGGCCTTTCGCTAGTCCCCCAATGTGCTGTTCAAGTTTGAGCCTGCGCCTTGCAATATGGGTATACCATTCAAATTGCTCTGTAAGAGTTAGCCCGAGGTAGTCGAAGACATGGACAAGTTCCAGGGCTGTCCCCTTCAATTTGGAGTTAGATCTAGTAGTGTAGCATGGATTTAGCACCATGTTCTTGGTTTTATCTACATTGATTTCCAACCCCCCCTGCTTGCAGAATTTGTTAAATTTGTCTAGAGTTTTTTTGGAGCCCCGTTGGGGAATTTAGACAATAGAGGCGTATCATCGGCAAGCATCAGGACAGAAACCTTGATGTTTGACAACTTTGGGGCATCAGACTCACATTGGTTTAGATAGGCTACCAAATAATTAACATATAGGGGCCGATTCCGATCTCGGCCGGTAGGGCATTGAATCGGATTCGGCTGAACCGGATCCGATTCGGAGCCCTTTTTCCCAACCGAATCGTACGTGCGTCCGGGCAAACGAGTACGATGCGAGCGCGTGCAAATTCGCCGACCGACTCGTACGCCCGTCCCAACCACACCGACCGACTCGCACAGACACGCTGCGCACCTCGCAATGGAGACGTTCTCCGGCCGGGCAAGTACGATGCGCGCCGTGAGCAGTCCGACCGACTCGCGCCGTCCGGCTCGAAGAAGCAGTCGGAGCCGTACTTTGGGGGTCCATGTCGGACCCCCCTGTACGCGTAGCCGTGCGAGTCGCACACAGGGGGGACCCATGGGTCGCCCCTACCTGTGCGTGTACGGCGCGAGTCGCTTTGCCGCGAACACGCTGTAGGGGGCGCCCTTGTCCGCCTCGCACCCATTGAGTCAATGGGAGCCCGCGTACGCGTTGTACGACAGGCTCCCATTGACTTCAATGGGAGTCCGACCGACTCGAGTCCGATGGCATACGTGCGCATCGTACTCGTTCGGTCGGGCTGCTAGGGTCCGATTCGGTCGGAAATCTCTCCGGGTCCGGCTCGGTCGGAGAGATTTCCGACCCGAATCGGAATCGGCCCCATAGTGTAAAGAGGGTTGGGGCAAGGCAAGGACACAGCCCTGCCTGACCCCTCTGTCAACAGGAAATGGCTCTGTCACTTCACCCAACTAGCCACATCTACCCTGTGCAAAATCTTGATCATGGAGCATAACAACAATTGCCAAAAGATAATCAGGGATTCCCATATCAGCTAACACCTGTCAAAACATGGGCCTGAGAACCAAATCAAAGGCAGACCGTAAGCCACAAACACCACATAGCTGTAGACGAGAGGGTTTAGTATCTCATTGTCTCATTGTCTGCCATCCCATCATGCAGTCTCTCTAGGATGATTCTACTGAACAAGTTTTGCGTACTCTCACTAAGGCTTATTGGTCTATAGTTAGTTGATAATAGTGGTGAGCCGTTTTTGTATAGAGGTTTGATTTCTGCCCATGCCCATGATGAAGGTATAGATGACCCCTTAATGATGGCATTAAAAATACCATAAAATAGTTGCTCCAAACTTCAATTTTACTCAGGAGCAGATCTGCCAGGATCTTGTCTAGCTCAGGCGCTTTATTGAGGACTGTCTTTTTGATAGCTGCACTAATTTCATGGCCCATAATAGTTGGGTACTCCTCACACCCATCCACCCCTCTCGGTCCTATAGTGTTGAGACACACCCCATCAGTTAAAGCAACACCGTCTTCCCTAGTCCAGAGTACATACTAGAGAAGTGTGCAACCCAATCAGCAACAGCAATGTTATTCTCAATAGGGTGGTAACCCTCCTTACTCCCAGTGGCCACTAGATTCCAAAAGATACAATGTCTCCCTCTTTTGCTGCCGCCAGCAGACCTTCCCACTACGCTTGTTCCCAAACACTTTTTGCTTCAGCAAACGTTTTTTTGTATGCCTCCTCCCAAGCTTGTATCATCAACACTCCAATTGACTCTATGCCAGTTGGAGAATAATAGTAGACTTCTGTCCAATGGTTCGACTCGACTAGCTACCCCCCTGCATACAGGGAGCTCCAGGGCAAGGATAAGGGCATTATGGTTGCTATCATGTCTAGATGTAACTACCATGTCTGAAAGATACGACCAGATCCTAACGTCAGCCAGTATATAACCTTTAAGACTGGTACAATTAAAATGGTAAAAGGTATGCTTACCATCCCTATCTGAGGGGGTTCTGCCATTACAGGCACGGATGCTCTGGTTTAAGGCTAGAGCATTTAATTGAATAGCCAACGGTGACCATTTTTAATGAGGGGGATTACTAAAACGGGGATAAACCAGACTCTGTCCTCCTCCTGGGTAAGGGCGTCAATATCAATATCCAGAGGTTCAAATTGACAGTTGAAATCCCCACCCACAACATTTAATGCACCTTCCGGCACTGATGCCATACGTGAAGTTAGCAGCTCAATGATTGGGGATTCCATTTTATTCTCCACTACTTTCTGTGGAAAAGTCAGGCTAACACTTAAAATATAATCGGGGGATATCTCAATTTCTTTTACCACGCAACCAAGTGTAGTGATAAACCAGGTTGTGAGTCCCCACCGATAGTCTTCTTTACCCATTTTTATTGCACCCTTGATAAAATGTACATAGCCTGTACAGTATGCCGGCTTGGTTAGCCAGGTCTCTTGGAAGAGGCAAAGATCATGCAAGTCTATAAAGTTACCCTAATTAGGACAATCAAGTTTTGAGCCTAGACCAGCTACATTCCAAGAAAGCATCATGGTGGGCGGTGCAGATTGAGCTGCTTCTGGCACATCTTGGTTACTTGCAGTATTTGACACCCCTATGTTGTCGGTTAAATTAAACTCTGGTGCCGAGACCACTCTGGCCCTACGTCGTCTCTCTCTCCAACCACTACTGGAGCTGGAACTAGGATATACAGGAGGCTTTTACGAGTGAGGAGCTAACTGGTCAGGGTCTGTGGGCCCACTTCCTACTAATCTTTGATCAGGCCTGGCCACCTCTGAGAAGTGGTTAGAAAGTCCGGCTTGCCCTAGTTTAGACATAGCACCAGACTCTATCATGACATGGGACTTGGAGGTGTAAACAACTTCTTTCCTACCACCTACAACCCTAATGTTAGTACATTGTTCCCTTGCTCCACCCACCTGGGGGCTACTGTCCTTACAACACCTTTCGCCACGCCAGTAACAACAGATGGAGTAATCAAGTGTGCATCAACACTAACTGAGAGTCTATCAACATCTGCTAGGGCATCAAAATGGTTGGAAACTGAGAAACTGTAAATTCTACAATAAAGACTCTCTACCGCAACAGTGTCAGATGCAACATGTACATGAATCTATGTGACATGTAAGACTCATGTGCAAAGGGAACATTAGTTTTGTGTGTCAGGTATCAATCGTGTTTAGTTTTTAGTGACGTGTAAAGAATGGGCAACTTTCTGTTGCACCACCAGAAGCTAAGAGGCCATCCTAGTGAAGTCATAATCAACCAAAACAAGATTACAGAACCTCCAAGTGAAATGTATACCAGATGAACCATTGATGAACTAAGTGGATTAGCGCACAGAGAGAAATGGAAAACAGCAGGGTCTGTGTGACTACATTTGGATCATCAACAAGTATTTGACTGAGATCTAGGCAAATAGCTAGGCAAATATGGCTAGGTAGATGGTGATGCGGGTCACAGGAGCTGCTCGATCACCAATCCTGCAACAAGACTTCCCTTCTGCACACACTCATGGATCTAAACGTTTCAGGCTGCGTGCATTTTGACAGGCTAAGCTAAACAGGCAAATGGTCCGTCCTCTCAGCTGTCGTGATAGGGTCAGGCAAAACATTGAATTCAACTTTGCTATCAAAGTGCGGAAAAGGAATCATTACCCTCAGTGCCTGACCGCAACATGGCTACTATTGAGTGCACATGCTAATTACTGCAGAAGAAATGCCCCATAGAGAAAAGAGGTTTTACTCATAGCACAAACAAGAAAGTCCATCATCTCCTTGTGTTTGCTTTGTTCGCCCTAAGTTGACAGGGTATGCCCAGACGTGGGTCCCTTGCTCACTTTGCCACTGGATTCAAGCTAGCCTGGCTGATGAGGGGTGTTACCCCTAAACCGGTCCCGGGATGCTTGTTTCCGGTCCAGGGAAGAACTGGCTTAGCAGTTCGGGCTGGACTGTTCCCATGAGGCACAGGGTCAAGACTGATTTGCATATGGCTGGGTCTTAACTGGGTGGCAAAGTGAGCTAAAGAATGATGATGGATTCAACCCAGATCGGTGTCTGTCTGAAAAGTTTCAGCACTCCATCCATCATCTCCTTGTGTTTGAAGAGGCAGGTCCCACCTGTGACTGAAAGCAGAAAAAGACAGGCAATGGAGTGTAAAAAAAATATGAAAGGAACAAGTTAAATAGAGGTAAAAATATTTACTAAAGAAAAAAGATCACAAACAAGAGAGCAACATATGCGGAAGAGGGGAGAGAAGCACACAAGGAAGTCAGCTAGAGAAAGCACGCACTCATGGAGTTCTTTAAAAAATAGCTTAGCTGCCAGTGCAAGCAATAATGGGAGAGGTGGGGGGGGGCAGTAGTACGAAGAAGATGAAGGAGGAACATGGGAGGTAAAGAAATAGTACCTCAATGACAGCACAAGCAGCCGATGGACATTAATCAACAGGAATCAATCTGTACTTTGTCCATGCATCAGTTTCAAAACCGGAAGTGATGCATGGCGTGAGTTGGTCAATTAGGAGGCAGCAAAGAAGAGTGACAATGGAGCCATTGAATGGGAAACCAAGGAGGGCTCCAAGCCCTTTATTGTAAACAATACCCCTGGCAACCACAGCACATGCACTGTGTAGGTGAGACTTAATCATGCACAAAACAAATGCGAAGTTGCAAAGAAATACACCAGTCACATCACTATGCTCATTCAGAAACAACACAAAAAATAATAGCCTTTCAGGTCTGCTCACAAAGAAACAAACCATAAGAACACAGGTATGAAACAGAGTTCACACCTATTTGCAAGATGAAGGGATAACAGCAATAGTTTAGAGGCACACTAATGCAAAAGCTGCATGGAAAAGAATTGTGAGTGCATCAATCTTACAACAGAACCCATTGAAAAGGAAAAGACTGTCAATGAACACACATACTTTGGTACCTTTACACACAGGACCCATGCCTTTAAAATTAGATTTTACTTGATGAAGAGTCTCATTAAAACGTACGAAAAACATGAGTTCATGTCTGCGGAAGCAAATCTACTATACAAACTGTTGAATTATGCCTTGAGCTGTATTTTTGGGCTCCTCACTTAATCTCCCTGTGCCTGAAAAGGAAAAACATGTCACGTAGAGTTTAGCAGGGGGATTATCCATCCCAAACATGGCAGATATCCCACATGCCTTACTACAGATGCCGTAGGATATAATGCATTTGTAATAAGGCAGATGGGATACCAGTCACATTTGTGATGGAGTAACCCGTTTGCCAAACTTTAAATCATAATGCTATAATAAAAATTGCAAGCCTTGAATGTCGCAGCTTGAGACTGCGTTTGAAGGCTGCTACAGAGTTTTGATTGCTCGAAGATTGTTCGTTAGCTTTTTACACTGTAGCGGTACTAAAAGCATGAACTATCTGATATCAGATGGAACCAGGGTGTCATGGAGTCAGAAAGCAACTGTATAGAGATGTGTAGCATGTGGGGTCCAAGGCTGACATAGCAGTAAAGGTATTTGAAGTGGTAGACAAGATTGAGGAATTGGCAGAATCTCCCTTGTTGGCAGGAAAGTATTTGAGCTTTTGATAGAAGGGATAAATGGATGTATGAAAGCTTAGTCTGAGAAATATGTTGGTCACACACAAGATGATGTTGAAGGGGAAAATCTTTTGCGGAGGATGAATGCAAAGTTGTTTCTGTTTGCAACTTGGTTCATGAACAGGGTTTTCATCAGGGATTTAACACCGTGGAAAGGGTAATGGGGGTCAGAATTTATGTATCTATCATACCCATCCATGTACAAGGCAATAGTGTACATCACATCTGCATTGTAATGTCATGTAGTATGGGTTGATATATACCCAGTGATGGAGCACGAATATCTGAGCCTCAATCTCTCAGTGAAATCGTCAAATGTATTTCCCCATTGGTCATATGGACCTTTGTTAGTCGACTTGAAGCGTAGTAAGGCAGCTAACATCAGCAATACATTCAAAGTTCTGTAAAGTCAATGTGACCTCAAGATAAAGACCAAAAAGCAAATAATTCAACCATGAAAGTTTATATTAAAACATTAATCCAATCAGTGTATATGCAAAGCATCAATTCATTCAATGTTTTTATGATCCGGAGACCAAAATGTGCCAGTAAATTAAGATGTAATAAAATGAGATATAAAATAGTAACAGCCACAATGCAAAGGAAACAGATTGATGCAATCAGGTGTTCCATAAAGAAACTTTCCCTTTCTAGTCTAAACATATGCTAGGGCAAATTCTAAAGAATATTTCTAAAGGGGAGCATAGTAGTTTTCAGCATAAGGTCGAACTTCAGTAGATGTTCCGAGAATTAGGAAGAATGCTCGGAACAAAGCTTCACACTCAGAGAAGTCCAGCAGAGAGAGATCTCTTCCCTCTCTCAGGATGAAGCCTGCCTAACTAAATATGAAACATCAATTAAAAGTACCACTAACAATTGCCAGAACATCCATATCTCATTCCTAGCACTGAAAGCCAATTGTGTACCCGCATTTGAGGGGAGTCAGCATACTTCCTAAGTTCCGGCATACTTCCTAAGTTCCCATCTCCTTACGGTCAAGTGCGCATCTGTTGACCTTGAATGTTTCCTCCTCATGGTACACTATGAACAGAAGGCTTTCTCTCACTATTACTGCTCCAATCTCGTTCCCACCTTTTTCCTCCCAGCAGTCTAACACATACAATAAGCCTTTCTCTAACTAACAAGAAACATGATAACACACCTTCAAAGGACAGAAAAGAGCATACTGGCACTGTGGAGGCAAACTATTTCAGTTAAGGCCTAATGTCAGGCTAAGATAACTTGAGAATCAAAATGGATGCCCGTTACACTATTATAAATCAATGAAAGCAAGCAAACATTATTAGCTTGAGTGAGTATGCAAAAAACATGATTACATCATTTAAATGTATAACACATCAAATATAAATGTCGCATATGAGTGCATAATATATATACATGACATAAATAGGTTGGAGCCTAATTAACGCTGCTCCAATCCCCCCTCTGATAGCTAGGATAGCCATCACAATATCACATGAATCCGTCTTTTGAGACCAGCCCGGAACCTTGCTGTTTTCAGTATCTTATGCCTTGTGTTTTCCAGGTGCTTCATTTCATCATAGAACCTACACTGGCTCTCCTCCAGTTCCACGTCCCTTCTCTTTCTTTTGACTTCCTTTCCATCCTCCTCTCCTTTCCTTGACTTCAGTCCCTTGAACATGACAAAAAAACAGATCACACAGATTGCAGTAACTATGATAAGTTGCAATATAGTGCCAACAAGACCCCTACCTAAATTCCAAAACCTACTGCCTACAGCAACAAATCATTTTTCAGTTGCTTCTCATGCACCTTTTGCTTCTAACTCTCCCAAAACCTTCTTCAATTCAGTAATTTTTTAATGAACTTCTTTATCTCCTCGCTCTAATAGGTGGAACATTGTTGAACCTTCAACATCTTACATATGCCGCCCTCGTTCTCAAGAAGGATATCTAATGAAAGGCTATTCTGCAAAACCATAGACCTAAAAGCAATCATCTCAGTATCAATAGCAAACAACGATCCATCTGTACTAGTAGCTAACTTATCCACTATACCTTTCTAATCTTAAGGTCAGTCAAAATTACTCCAATAGAGGGAATCATTGCGCCAAAAACATTCTCTACTATCGCGGAGGCACTACTACTAGGCTTATTCTACCAGGAAATCCATAGGGATGATCATCTAAATGTTCTACATGATACATTTTTGGAAAGACTATAGCCAAATGGCAAGTGCCATACCAATTTCTAGGCATCAAAAAATTAGTATGTTCTCCACAGACATAATAACCTCCAAGAATAACGGGATCCTTTCCTCCTAGGATTTGCTCTAAATTGCCTCCCATTTAAATGATGTACTCACAGTCACTACTTCTCATAAATTTATTATGAATTACAGTCTTAACCCTGTGTACACCAAACCTTCCTTTATGTTGCCAATCTGAAGTCAATGTGGGTTGGGCCCCTGACTGCTTGTGCCCAAGTTCTCCTCAGCCCACTAATCTTTCCCTATATCTTGTCCTGTATTTTTATTTCCTCAATCATCCTTCTTCTATTCTCCAACTCATCTATGAATTTCTTTTTAACCTCAGAGAACAAGTCAAATTGTGCCTATGGGCAGAAGCAGTGTCCTGCATCTTTATAGGTTGGAAGAAACTCCAAACTGTGTCTATCACCTTGGCTTTAGGATGTGGACTTGAATGTTTGAACCTAGGGATGTCTGAAAAAACCAAATCATAATTTGAAAAAAATATTCAAAATGACCTCGCCTATATAAAAGTCTAAGCAAAGCACTACAGGAAATACCAAACATAAAAGGAGGCATATGATGATAGGTAATTCCCTCAGCTACTAAAGCAGGCAATTGTGTACAAACATAGCAATCTTTAGCATCCATAGTGTCAATATATTCATAAAGCAATCTGAAAAAAGCATTGGAAGAAAAGTCTCCCTTTGAAGCATCTGTATGTAGCAACATAAAATTAAGTACGCAAATGTCCTACGGCAGAAGCAGTGATGCTACAGATGGTTTAGATCTAATAGGACTTGAAGGGGTTGGTGAATATAGCCCTATAAGCAAAATGACTAGCACTACAACAACCATAATTAATTTGCCGGCTACTATGAATCTATGCTTATTTGGGTTATTGGTTTCCATGAGTTCACTACAATCAGACTGTTTGAGTAGAAAATAGCGGCAAACAGATTTTCTCTCTATGTTTCTACTTGTGCAAATGGCAAAACTGAATTCAACGTTGAAATGCGGTTAACTTATTAACGACAATCTTCAAAAGTCACCCCTATTCCTACTCTGTCTTCTTTTAAAATGGCATGCTTCTGCTCTTACTGCAGCCTTGGGCCTAGGGAATCTTCTTAATTCTTTAAACAAAGTTCACTGAATTGTCACAGTTCAAATGAAATGTCAAAGTTCATTTCCGGAAGTTAAGTAAAGACACAGTTCAGTTCAGTTCATACAGTGACAGGGTAAGTTCAAAAGCAGTATTCTAAAATAGGTTCAAGATCACAGATGTTTACTTGACACTGCACTGTCATCATCCAAATCAAAGAACATAGGCCACAAAATAAGTCCACTCTGAGGATGAGTGCCTCCGACAAGGCACCATGCTCTTTTCAATCTCCTGAGTGTGTATTGTTCATCTTCCCTGCCACTTAAATCATTAGCTTCAGTCTTCTGTGACAGTATACGATATGCGTTCAACAGACAGACTCGGTCTCACACTCCCTTGCCTTCTTGGCCATTCGTCTCCAGCTCTGACTCAGCTGGTCACCCCACTTGGCCCCTTGCCAGGATCAAGGTCGGCCTTCACCTGCACCATCGGCCAAGACCCTTTATCTGTCTCGCCTCCAGATGATAACACATCAGACCCCCACTCAGACCAAGGGTGTGCTACTGCTAGTTCTTGGGCTACCAACGAGTCTCAAGTATCTCGCTCGATCTCTAAACCCCCCCCCTCTGGTTCTCTTTAGGGCTCTACAGTTGCAGTTGGTTCTTCAGGGAGCTGCACAGTCACATCGTTAAGGGGACCCTGCACTCTCTGGGTATGTGAAGTATGCACCCAGTTGGGTAAACCTCCACACTTAATGGAAGTATTGGTCACTGGTAAGACCTGGAAAGGGCCCCGCCAGCAAAGTTCCAGGCACGTCTCGCAAACATGTTTCTACAACATGACCCAGTCTGCCTAGCTGAAATCATGACACTGCTCCTGATGCTGGAGAGTGGTGGCAGCTCTAACCTGGTGAGACAAAGAATACACCACATCAGCCATCCCTTTGCAGTAGTTGAGAATCATATCATCTGTAATATTCACAAGCGCATTTGCAGGCACTGCAGGAAACCTCATTGCTCGGTCCATGATAATCTCATGGAGAGGTAGTCATGTCCTCTGATCAGGAATAATGCAAAACACATCAGTACCAAAGGCAAAGCACACAGACACTTCAAAGATGTAGAAGCACACACTTTGGCTAAATGAGATTTCCGTGTACTGTAACTAGCTTCATGATTCCAGAAGACCGAGGCAGATTGCTGGAATGCAGTCTCTCTTCCACTTGCAATGCTGCACACAACATTTTCAGGATCCCATTATTAAAATGAGTTACTCAGTCTGACTCCAGTGAAGTTGGGAACCTAAATGGGGAAAAAGTTCCCTCAACAATAAATTGGCCACGGTGAGACTATCATTTCTCCTAGTCTGGTAAGTTTTAATCCAATGTGAGAAAATACACAAAACCACCAGAACATATCTCAGCCTGTTACACACAGGCATTTCGATGAAGCCCAGTTGTAGCCTGTTGAATGAACCTCTTGGTCTATCTTTATGACTCATTGTCGCAGGAGTCCTCCTTTCTGCATTCATTTTCTGGCATATAATACATCTATGACACAAACTCTTGGCCATCAACCTGAACTGGGGTCTAAGCAATTCCGCCGAAACAGCCTGACCATGGCATGTCTCCCAACGTGTGCTAGACCATGAAAATTCCTAGCCATTGGAGACAGCAAGCTATCAGGCAACACAGGCTTTCCATCTGTGGGCACCAAATTTCGTCATCCCTCTTGAAATAACCTGCTCTGACCTAACCCTTCTGGTAATTCCTCTTGCAATCTCTTAACTTCTTCCCAAGTGTCAGCCACTGTCAACAAAACGTTAACATATTCTCCATTGAATGTTCAAGACCCATGAGCGCAATACTGTTCGACCTCATCAGCATAATAATTGCCGGCTGTCACATACTTGTTTCCGCTCCTTTGTGCCGAACAGCAACTTCTTTGGCAATTTCAATGCTTCCAACAATGACATATTCCCCATTTCTAATGGGAGACCCTGATGACATCATAAATTCCCTTTGGGACTATAACTGAATAAAGTCATGGATCATACCAAAGGCATACTATCAGTAAAAACAGCCACTCTCAGCTTGTCTGAAACACAGCAGGCTCTAGTAAGAGCAACCAGTCAGCCACTTGTGCAGAAGCTACACCTCATGGCCAGGAGGCTTCCACTACTTCTCCCACTGTACAGACTGCGTAGGCAGATCTCAAAGTTCCCCCATCCTTTATTAGGAAAGACCCATCCACAAACCATATACAATTGGTCTCTGCCAGAGGTACAGCCTGAATGTCTGTCTCGGCTTGGTGTATAGTTCTGTGATATTGTTATATTTCATATAGGTATCCCGATATAGGTCTAGGTAACATCATAACCCTTCACCTACATTCTCTCCAATACCACATACATAACGGATTTGAAGGACTGACCTTTTACCCAGTTACAATACTACGCACAAGTACGTAGGGTTTTTCCCTGGACACTGGCCTCATAAATTATGCATGAGGATTCTTAGGGGTCGATTCCGATTCGGGCCGGAAGCGCACCTAACACTATTCGTCCGGAAAAAAACCCAGCCGAATGCGTGTTTCCCGACCGATTCAAACAGTCGTCCCAACGAGCAAGTACGATGTGCATAACAGCCCAGATTCCGAGCGAGACGTACTTACCCATTTCAGCTCCTGTTCCCCGCCCGAGCCAGATCCGTAAACGCCGAATCGAGTCGCACGGAACCAAATACACAGCACCTTCCGGCCGGACTAGTACGATGCGCATTCCGTACGCGCCGAACCCGTCGTTACGTCCGGAACGTCAGAGCATCCGGGAGAGCTGTACATAAGCTCCGATTCGCGCCACAAGACGATCCACGGCGACGAGACGAACAAGCCAGCGACGAGTACGAGTCGAAGCCACGAGAAATCCGAACGAGAGAAACAAACCATGAATCCCATTGCGCAGGTCCTACCAATACTCTACATCTATTACCGGGACCGGTACGGACGCGTACGGCGCAGACGGTAAGACAAACACCCACAACACAAACAAACGACACGTACCCGACATATGTCACACACACATAGGGATGCAGAAATGACGTACACTAGCAACAGCAGAACCATAGGGGCGGGATGGCTACCACCAATGCCATACACACCCATAGGGTGCTGGATGCCTACCACTACCACCACCCCTACTAAGGGGGGCCTGGATGCCTGTCACTACTACCATCCCCACTCCTAGGGGGATGGATGCCTACCACTACCACCACCCCTACACAGGGGGGCCTGGATGACTGTCACTACTACCATCCCCACTCATAAGGGGATGGATGCCTACCACTAACACCACCCCTACTCAGGGGGGCCTGGATGCCTACCACTACCACCACCCCTACTCAGGGGGGCCTGGATGCCTGTCACTACTACCATCCCCACTCATAGGGGGATGGATGCCTACCACTAACACCACCCCTACTCAGGGGGGCCTGGATGCCTGTCACTACTACCATCCCCACTCATAGGGGGATGGATGCCTACCACTACCACCACCCCTACTCAGGGGGCCTGGATGCCTGTCACTACTACCATCCCCACTCATAGGGGGATGGATGCCTACCACTACCACCACCCCTACTCAGGGGGCCTGGATGCCTGTCACTACTACCATCCCCACTCATAGGGGGATGGATGCCTACCACTAACACCACCCCTACTCAGGGGGCCTGGATGCCTACCACTACCACCACCCCTACTCAGGGGGCCTGGATGCCTGTCACTACTACCATCCCCACTCATAGGGGGATGGATGCCTACCACTACCACCACCCCTACTCAGGGGGCCTGGATGCCTACCACTACCACCACCCCTACTCAGGGGGCCTGGATGCCTGTCACTACTACCATCCCCACTCATAGGGGGATGGATGCCTACCACTAACACCACCCCTACTCAGGGGGCCTGGATGCCTACCACTACCACCACCCCTACTCAGGGGGCCTGGATGCCTGTCACTACTACCATCCCCACTCATAGGGGGATGGATGCCTACCACTACCACCACCCCTACTCAGGGGGCCTGGATGCCTGTCACTACTACCATCCCCACTCATAGGGGATGGATGCCTACCACTAACACCACCCCTACTCAGGGGGCCTGGATGCCTGTCACTACTACCATCCCCACTCATAGGGGGATGGATGCCTACCACTAACACCACCCCTACTCATGGGGGCCTGGATGCCTACCACTACCACCACCCCTACTCAGGGGGCCTGGATGCCTGTCACTACTACCATCCCCACTCATAGGGGGATGGATGCCTACCACTACCACCACCCCTACTCAGGGGGCCTGGATGCCTACCACTACCACCACCCCTACTCAGGGGGCCTGGATGCCTGTCACTACTACCATTCCCACTCATAGGGGGATGGATGCCTACCAC